>CANXYC010530656.1:0-31149 GCA_948193065.1 Aleurites moluccanus | reverse complement strand
ATTGAGTTATGCTTAAATTGGTTAAGATAAAGTTTACTAGTTTAAGGTGTTGGATTAATGTAATTAGTAAAACTAAATTTGAATATGAATAAGTATGAAAAATGATAGCAATGTATAGGTTTAAGTGTGTAAAGAATGTATATTTTGAGTACTTTGATGGTAATAGTGAAAATTGCCTATATTTTGGTGTATAGTATGTTAAATAGTAAATGCAATGTATATTATGTGTATTTGATGTAATTTTGTGTGATTGATGTGTTTTGTTATGATTTTATAACTTATCGGAGTGTTATGTGTGATAATAGATGATCCGTCAAAAACTCCCGATCGAAGTGTTGATCGGCGAGCCGAATAGGGCTCGGAAGCATTGGATTGGGAGCATAGTTGGATTTTGTGCTTAAGGTGAGTTCTTTTGTATATTTTTGCATGAATTGCATCATTTATCTTAGGATATATCATTTGAGTTGTAAAAATGCAATTTATTACCCAAAAGTACATAAAGTATCAATTGGCTTGTAAATAAACTCACCGAAAGTATCTAAATTGACCTAAACTTTGACAGGCCATAAAATGAAAATCAGAAAGCCAATTTGGTCACCACTTGGCCCAATCATCTAGTCTCGACCTAAGCTTTGAAACGATACCTCATAGTCCATCTAATTCTTTTGGTAACCCAGTTAACCAGAAACTACCTAAAAATCTCAAAACGGACCCATAATTTGATAGCCAGTTGCGACAGCGCAACTGGGCCCCATCGAACAAATTTTTGGTAAACTCCAAACTTCTTTTAATATTTCTTATATAAGTATATATGATTGTTTTACTACTATATAAGTTATATATATGCTATATTAACTGTTATTTGGAGGCACATTAATATGATATTAGAACATGGCTATTTCGATGGTATAGCGGGTAAAGTCCATCGACTGTGTACACACTGTGTTTATGGGACCCTTACTAGAAAGGGACATTATATTCTCTAGTCATAAGGAAAATATCCTTATGAGAGTCATGTATTTATGGGACCCCTGCTAGGGAGGGACGTTATATTCCCTAGTGCAGTGCACTTTATGATAATGCAGAGTATTAAAGTTCAAAAAGTAACCCAAAATCCTGTGATATCATATATGTGCTACCTTTTATTATTTAAATAGTTATTATATTACTATTATTACAGTTAATTACTTTATTGTTCCTTTGCTATACTTTATTAAATTCTTTACACTTTATATTGGCATTAACATTGTTGTTGAGCATTTACTGCATCTCTATACATTTGAACTCACTAAGTATTTTTATACTCATTCTCTTAGTGTTTAAATTTTTCAGGTCTTCGGTGAGGCGCGTCTTTCCATTGGCATACTCTTCTTCTGCCTTGAAAGTTACTGATTTGCATGTAAATATCAAACTTCTAAACACTAATGTAAATAATATACAGAATAAGGTTGCATATATATAGTGTTGCTTGTTAATGATATTTTGAATGTTTATATATATATGGAAATGTTTGAAAGTTCAAATGTATATATTGATATTGTGATGTTGTTGGAGATCCAGAGGGATCATTAGCTGGAGATTGAATGTGGATTATAATAGAAGTGTTATTTATTTGTTTTATTTTTGGGCATAGTCCTATTATAGAGGAGATGTTGTCGAATTTTTTTCAGCATTTTTAAGTTAATTAAGCTGTATATGATTGTTGCATGCCATATAGTTAGTTATTGTGGGTTCTTCGTGGTACTGGTCGTCTGTACAATACCCGTACCCTAGGAACGTTGCGACTCTCGGATTGAGTCGTGACAATACTTCTAACATATGTTTTTATATCCATTTAATTTTTATTTTGTACAAAAAATATGTCATTTGATTCGTTATAAAAAATACTATAATATTATAATTTTTAAAAAATTTTACAAATTATTTTTGAATACTAAAAAAAACTACAAAATAAAAATTGATATATTCTTAGCACATCATTCCCCTAACTCTAAATACATGGACTATATATGAATCATGGGTTTGCTCTAATCTCTAGTTCCAATAAGAATATTGAATACAATGCCACTTTTTGAACCGACACTAATAGATATTTAGTAAATCTTTTTTAAAAAAATTGGTACAATTAAAAATACATACAATTGCAAATAGTTATAACATTTTTTTCTCTCTCTCTTAAAACTTTCTTCTTATGCATTGACGTTTCTTTTTTTTCCCTTTAAATCGCTACTCTGAAATTTTAATTGACTATAAATTTCTCTTTCATTTGAAGTTTTCTTCATTGTCTTATTTTTTTAATATATATATATGAGACTTTTCTTTCTAATATAAAATATTTATAAATTAATACCCGATTAATAATTTTTATTATATTATAATTTTCTATAGTTTTTACTTAAATTAGTAATTAAATTAATAATTTAGATAAATTAATAAAATAATATTTTTTTAAAAATCATTATATAATTATATAATCTCATTCATATTATAAATTAATAATTTTTTAATATTATACATATAATATATTATAATTTATATTTTTATTAAAATATGAATCTAAAATTTATTTAAAATCTAAGTAATTATATTTATTTATTTATTATTCATTTCATTTAAATTCATGTTTAATTTATCATTTTTTTTTCAATTCATTTAGTTAATATTTAATTGATCACTTTTTTTTTTATTCATTTCATTTAGTTAATATTTAATTGCTCATATATTTTTTATTCATTTTAATTAATTTATATTCAATTGATCACATATTTTTTATTTAATTTATATTAAATTGATAAGAAAATTGATAAAATATAATAATTTTTTAATTGATTAAATATATATATTTATTGAATTATAAATACTCTTTGTAAATTAATAAATTTTTAATTTATCTATTAATTATTATCTTTTTTAATTAATAAAACTTATAAAATAACGATATTAATTTATAAAAATTTTACAGAAGTTTTAATTTATTAATAAATGAGTTTAAATTATTAATGGGGTAACTAATTATTTGAAAGTATTAAAATTTATTTAATTAGGATTCCATCAATACAATTAAAATTTTTAATTTCTAACTAGAACATTTTTTTTAAATATAAGAAATATTATAAAATAAAAAGAAAAAAGTTTGGTGGGACGAATAATGATAAATATTAATAAGGGTTTTAAAAAATAATGATAAAACTTATAAAGAAAAATTGAATTAATTAATTTTAATTAAATAAAAAGCCCAGTTGTGTATTCGAGTCATCTCATGCTTTCTCAAAAGACATGAAACGTGGCTGTATTGGAGAAATGCTATTTGTTTAGACGCGTAAAGTAAACGCATGGAATGATTAATCATTCCGGTGAATTACACAACAACAACAACAACTGGTAAATTGTTCTCTCCCTCTTTGTTATTTTTGTAATTATTCTTTATTGTGAAATTTTGATATGAATTTGATTTTCAATTTTTCTGTGTTTTTTATTTGTATTCTCTTCTCTAATTTTAGCCTTTGGATTAAGATTTCAGGTTTCTTCAACTAGAAAATAATTTTAATTATTCATTACCCTTAGATTAGTGCAAGAGTCTTTTAAATTAATGAATTGAAGGTAAATTCTATGCAAATTTTGATCAATCAACCATTTTTTTGTTTTGTTACCAAGTTCTGTTCATTTTTTTTTTTTTTTTTTATCTGATATCTATCATTCCTGTAAATTGTAGTTCAAAAATGGTCAGATCTTGTTTCATATATATTATGGATTGAATCCACAAACCATTGCGATTGATGGAGCTATTTAACTGTGCATTCTTTTATTATATTTGTTTTTTAAGAATGATTTTATGATGATTTGAATTTAACTAATGGGATCTACTGTATTTCAATTGTGTAGTATTATAACTCACCCTTTGCTAAGTAAACATGGGAGGTGGTAAGGACAAGGATAAGCATGGTGAGCACGATAAGGGTCTTTTCGGGCACGGTCATGGATACCCTCCAGGCCAATACCCACCACAACAGGGATCATATCCTCCACAAGGATATCCCCCACCCCAGGGCTACCCTCCTGCAGGCTATCCTCCAGCTGGCTATCCTCCAGCTGCTTACCCACTAGCTGGTTATCCTCCAGGTCCCTCTGCTCCTCACCATTCAGGTATGGTTTCCCTGATGCTTCTTAAAGTAAATCTTTTGTTTTGTTCAATAAATTCCATTTTATATAGTTTTTGGTATAAAACTATAGGGAATTTATATCATATGCAAATGAACTATTTGAATTAACCATAGAACTTATCATAAATATGTAGCTTTACTAGCTTATGCTTATAATTCATCGACTTTAATAGCCTCTATCCTTGTTTTTTATTTTATACTTCATCTGCAAATTGTAGCAATGTGGGTAAAAATTTGGTTCAAGCTTAACTATTTCCATAGAATTAAAAATATAAAATTCCTAATTGAATTTTTATTTTTATCATACATGAAAATATGGATCTTTAAGGATACGTTTGGTACGCCGTAATGTAATGTAGTCAAATGCATTTCTAGTGGAAATATTATGCTAAAAATGCATTTGATTACGTTGCATTACATTAAAATTTAATGGAATTCATGAAAACAAGCTCTTAGCCTGCTATTGTTTACTACATGCCCTTCACCACTTTAAATTTCATGTTTCATATTTGAATGTTGGTCTTTGATCAAGCTTTTTACACATTATATAATCACAGTATACTGATACTTTCAACATCTAATTAAAATTTTGTTTATTTTTCTTTTTTTTCCTTCCAGTAACAATTTGGTTGAAACATAGTGTTTGTTGACTCAGATGTTAGTTTAGTTTGTCTAATATTTTTTGGAATCTATTAAATCTCTTATTTTGTTGCCAGGGCATGGAGGCATAGGGGCAATGGTTGCTGGGGGTGCTGCTGCTGCTGCTGCTGCTTATGGCGCTCATCATCTGTCTCATGGCTCTCACAATCCGTCTCATGGTGCCCACTTAGGCGGATATGGTTCACACAAGCATGGCGGCAAGTTCAAGCACCATGGTGGCAAGTTCAAGCACCATGGCGGGAAGTTCAAGCATGGAAAGCATGGGAAGCATGGAATGTTTGGAGGGAAGTTTAAGAAATGGAAGTGAAATCGGACTTTAACTGACTTCACAATTACAGATTCAAGTTATTTCAATAAACTATAGATTTTATGACGCCCAGCAGATTTAATTTTTATTTTTTTATTTTATATCAGTTGCATATGTTGAAGTTGGTGTTATATGATTCTAATAAATTTATACTCGCATGGTATACATTGATCCCTTGGGGTTATGGAGTAGTTTTGCTTCTTGAATATGGTAATGGATTATTTGGCTGAGCATCCTAACAGGGAAAGTCAGAAAGAGTGGTAGGCTTCTAACTAATGGAAAAAGGATTATAAATGGTATACAATAGACATTTGAATTGATATTTGGTAATTGAAAAAGGATCGAGGGCAGTATCAGTCATGCCCATAATGCCTTTGTTTATGTACCATTTTATCTCCATTTATTTCTCTTCATTATACTGGGCAGTGATTTTGTTATGATGCGGTTTAAAGTATTTGATATGTTGAGCTTTTGGATCAAATGGATGGGAAGTTTATTTCATTCTATTAATAAAATTTATTTACAAATGAATTGAATTAGTATTCTAACTTTTAAGTTCAGAATTTATTTAGAAAGTCAATTAATTCTAATAAATATTGTGCAACTGATATCATATATTTATAAATAAAAATATCTATATTATATATTATTTGTATACATATAATTAATATTGGAGCAAAATCAGGATATTTTATAGAACAAGAGAGTCCTAACTACACATAAACATGGTGGATATGTGTGGTTTTTGCATCAATTAAACGTTTATGAATTTGAAATATATATAATGAAAATAAAAAAATGAAATTGAATAAATTTGTTATATAGGGCTATATGTGTTCAATTAAAGAATCAAATATAATTAGTGTACAAAAAAAAAACAGGTTGGGATTGCATTTACTTATTTATACTAGCATTTGATAATGATGGGATTGATGTTCCATACAAGTTAAATTTCTAGCTTCAGAATTCTCTAACAAAGCCAAATTGGCTACCTCAATCAACACCTTAAGTTGCTCTAAATTTACATCTCCGTTGAGTTCAGGATCTAATAATTTAGCCAAAATCTGAATATCATCATTTTTTTTCTACATTCTTGTGTCCATTCAGCAAGTGTGATAGATCCTTGTATTGATTTTAACCCTGTAATTAGCTCAAGCAATAAAACTCCAAAGCTATAACATTACTTTTAGGTGAATTAGTATCAACATATACCAAAACGAGCCTTTAAAAATCTCTAAACTTTAATTTTTTTTTAATGTAATCACTAAAGAATTTTTTACAAGCATTTTAATTATTTTTTTTAATTCATTATATTTAAATTAAAATTTTATCTGAATGACTGACGTGAAATAATACGTTATTTCAATCATTTTATTCTTTATACCATTTTGGATTCATGTCAGATTATATTTAGCGACCACATTAAAATAAATTCAAAAGTTGAGTATTTTTGAGATTATTTATATTTTTTGTCATTGATTTTTCATTCAAAATATTTTATTAAACAAAATATTTTTAAAAATATTTTAAATGAAAATATTCTTCTAATTTTTCATAAATTCAAACAATAAATTTCCCTAAAATTAATATATAAATTCAAAATTATTAGTTAATTTTATTCAAAATATATTTTTAATTTTTATGTGAAAATACTCTTTAAATTTAAATTTTAAAAAAATGAATAATTATTTTGTCACATTAAAATTTCAATAAGTTGTTATTAATTTAAATGTAAAATCATCTAATAAATTTTAAATTTTAATCATTAAGTTTTTGCTTTATATATAATAATTTATATAAATTTTTGAAGTCATCTACATATCTAATAATCATTAATATATTAGAAGAGTATCTTCTAATTTAGTAAGTTTATGAATATTTTAAATGAAAAAATATTTAAAATAATAAAAGAATGTAAACGATTTAAAAAATAGGTAAATTTGGAAATTTTTTTAATATAGTTATTAAAATTTATTTGATGTGATTTCGTAGTAACATGTTATATTATATGGTTAGGTGACGTAGTGTGAAGTTTTAATAGAAAATTTGAAGAATTTTAATAAAAAATAAAAATTTAGATATTTATCTGCAAAAAATTTTTCTTTATTAATCATATTAAAAAAAATCCCTAAAATTTATTGATTTTGGGAACATTTAGTAAAAAATCTAATGTCAAAGGATTGGATATGATGATTTTGGGAAAAGTTGCATGTTAATGGTCGAAGACAGCAGCTCCAACAATATTTGTTGAGCAAAGCAGCACCTACATAACACATGAAAGGAATCTTCATTATGGATAAAGGCAACCTTGTATTGTCATATGCCTTCTGATCTTTTCCTTATTAGTGAGTAGCCTCTTCTGTAGAGCCAACCAAAGAAACATTTGAATCCGCTCTGGACCCTTGCACCTGAAAATCACCTTCCATTTAGACTTAAATATCTTGCCAGGTGGGACTGTATAACATCTTGTATGCTGAACAAAAAGCATAATGACATATTCTTTCTAGCCCCAAAGCATTTATTTATTTATTTCCATATTATTTATGTCTTTGGTTTATCAAAATGGATTTAACACAAGCACTTTTGTGTTCACAAATTTCATGTTATTCAAATTTAAAGGCTTCATCGGTCCGTATTTTATACCAGTTTTGTTTATTTTTTTTATTTAATTTATATTTTTTAAAATATTCTAATATATGTAAATTATTAATTTTATTAAATTTAAAATATTATTTTCATATATAAGTCAAGTTATATATATACTAAAAAAAATAAGAAAATTATTATATTATTAATCTATATAAACTTTAATTGAAATTTATAAAGACATTAGGAAGTGAAAAAAATTTAATAGGATGATTTAATATATCATAAAATGGAAATTTAGAAACCACTTATATAACATGCAAAGTATAGAATTTCATCTCATCTTGTTAAGTATTTTTTGCCTTTAATTTTGCGTTATCTATAAATGTCAACAGGGTGATATGGTTGTTTTGACATCAATATTGTATTGATGTGACTCCTTAGTACATTGAAATTGAATTACTTATTCGGTTTTATGTCGGATGATAAAAAGAATACAATGATAAAATAATATGCTGATATAATAAAGATATTATTGAACTTTCTCATTTTCTCATTCAGAAAAAGATAGATTGAAAAAATGATTTAATTCGTAGTTCCATAAAGATCTATGAATTTTGGCATAATAATATAAGAATATGAATATGGAGTTTATAAGTTTTTACTCACTGTGATAGAAATCAAATCTAAGAATGTGAGAAACTTTTATAAAAATAAAGATATTGAGCAGTTTATCAATAAAATTAGAGTTCCTTAGTAAATATTGGTTGTACGGATGAAAATATATCGATATAATAGGGCAATTATTAGGAGTTTTCATATTTAAATTTGAAAAATTATTTAAAATTATAATTGGTCAAGTGGATGCAAGAGATAATGTAATTATAATGAAATTTGATAAGAGACAATTAGTTGCTCAATGAATTTTTTAAAACATAAATTGAATGAATTAGTAAAGCACTTAAAGGAAAGATCATAGTGACGCAATGAAAACATGGAGAGCACTATTTAGATAAATATAATATAAGTAAGTTTGAGAAAATTTGAGAATAAATTTTTTTAAGGAGAAAGAATTGTAACATCCGAATTTTTAAAATTATATTTTATCAAGAAATAATAATATTTTAAAAATATTTAATAATTATAGAAATATTTTCAGTTTTTTTATATTTTTATTAATAAAATAATAACATAAAGTAAAGAAAATTTGATATTATTTTATTATCGTAAAATTTTTATGAAATTAGTTATTTATTATTTATTTTATAAGTATTATATTAATTTTATTGTTAATTATTTAATTTTAAAAATTTATTTATTAGTTGGATTAAATATTATATTGATTATTTACTTTAATTATTATTTAAAAATTTATTTATTTTTAGATTATTAAATTATTTTTGGAATAATATTTTTAGAATATTTCTTAAGATTTTTAAAATATATTATTGTTAAATTAGATATTATATAATATATTATTATTATTATATTATATAAAGAGAGAGAGGAAAGGACGGAAGATCTGGAGATTTCCAGATCTTGTCCTTTTGTTAAAAAAAATTATTATATTTTATATATTAAAATTATATTATATATTATATATTATATATATTGATAAAGAAAGAAAGGAAACAGAAGCAAAGAAAAGAAATGGGACCGAGATAGTGACATGAAACTCATAGGAAGAGAGTGAGAAACTCACCGGAAACCCAACCTTTGGTCATCATTTCTAAACATGCACAACATCGGCATGATCAGCAGAGGCCGACGACCTCAAGCAACCAAATCATTGTAGATTTAGGTTGTCCACGGAGTTGCACGCGCCATATTTATTTTTTGTCGGCCAAAATGCATTTCCGACAGATCTGGCCTATTGCTGCGAGATTTTCCAACTAATCTAGGTTTCGATGGTTACTCTTTTGTTCAAATAAGAGATCAAAGTCGGAGCAAAAAATAAAAAACGATTTTTTATAAATTTTAAATAAGTAAATTTAAATTTATTCTAAATTTATTTTTTAATTATTTAAAGTATATTTGGTGATAATTATATAAAATGATTGAGTATTTTATTAATATTAAAAAATTTAGATAATTAAAATTTAATAATTATATTTATTTCGAATGGATAAATTAAGATAAATTATTTAAAATTAGTATGAAAATTATTTGGATGGTAATTATGGAAGAGTATTGAATTTGATATTAGTTTTGAAATTTTGGGATGGTGAATTATCAGTAATTTTGTATAATTTGAGAGATTAAAATTTAAATAAATTAATATAAGTAAATTAGAGTAATTATGAATATTATTTGAGAATTATTGATGAAATTTATATATCCAAAAGTTAAATTATGGCGGAATAATATAAACGAGATAGTAGCTAAAATTAAGTAATAATCGGAAATGAGTTAATAAAATATTAATTTTAGTGTATTAATTATCGAGGTTTAATTTAATTATATTATCGAAGAAAAGTATTTTAATTAATAATTTTACTTTATTTTGGGGTTTCAAATAATTAGTAAATATTAATTGAAATTAGAATAAATTATTGGAGTTTGAAAAAATTTAATTGGAATTTTTCGAGAATTATTTTGGGGTATAGTAAATCAAATCATAATTACGTAAATTGATTATTTTATGAATTTAATTGTTGACTGATATTACTATTGAATTAGTATTTTTGAGATTTATATACGATTGAAGGATTAATTATATTATTTCAAAATTATTATTATTTATGGAATTTTATGGATTAAATAGTTGAAATTAATTGGAGGTTGATATTGATTATTATTTTTGGGGAATAATTGAAGAAAATATGGTAAAATAGTTTTGGACTATTAAAAAATAATTAAATAATTAAAGCGTACAAGGTTTATTATAAATATTTATTATCGAGTTGGAGACTCAAGAGGGGTCAATTGATTGATAGTGTTGGATGTCAAATAATAAAATATTTATTAGAAGTGTTATTATTTTTATTTCAGGGATTATATCCTATTTTAGGAGAGATTCTGTCGAAATTTTAATAAATTCTTGAAATTCTTTATTTTTATTTAAGAGTCAGAATTTAAATATTATTCTAATAATTTTCTTATTTGATTCCAGTATTCCAAATGATTCTTTATTGTCGAAAGTAAACCAATTTGAAGATTATCAAGTTTATGAGTTGATATATTTTAATTTAACTTTATATCTATGCATAACATGTAAGTACTGAACAAATGAGAATATATTGTATATAAGCTATCACTATTATATTCGATTTATAAGCATGATATATGTTTACACCATATTATATGATGTTAATGATATGTATGTATGTGGTTGCGATAAAAAATAGGATGATGTGAAATTCAATTTACTAATACAGAAAATATTAACGATATAATATGGTATGATATGATGATGATGAGATTATTACAGGGATTACATGGTTAGAGAATGGTCTCACATTGGCTCCTGGACATGGATAAGAGTACATGGATGTCTGGTTAGAGCTGAACTCACTGTGACTCCGTATTTGGATTTCAAGAGAGCCAAAGGAGGGGGGTCGATTCCCCATTTATGATAACGAAAACACAGATGTAGTTGGATTTCATGGATATTTCATCATGGATGTTATATATGTTTATGGATAATTATATGTGGTGTGACACTTTATATAGATAAATGAAGGATTGCATGTTAAAAATGTATGTCGGCTCATTAAGTTGAACGTTCACTCTTATTCAAATATTTTTTCAGGTTTTGGGTCGAGTTTAAAGAGATTAAGTTTTTGAGTAGAGTACTCTTGTCTTCTATTTCTCATGCAGTAAAATTATTTTATTTTATTATGTAATGAATTCATATTCAATGTATTAAAATCTCTAGAGCTCCGCATTGTTATGTTTAGTGTTAGATTCATGGTCGTAGTTTTGTGGTTGCTCCGTTAAGCAAAAATCTTTAGTTAATGATATTAAATGCATAATGTCACTCATGAGTAGCTAAGTTATGTTGTTAAATTATTGAGATTTTGTTTGACACGTGGACTTATAACCTTTGCTTGTGACAATTACAACTATTATATTGTAGTTTTGTCATTCAGTGGTAAGTTAGACTTATTACGAGTTCTGGAATCATTATACTTTTCCGTTCCAATAGTGCTTTCTACCAAGACTAGATGTTTTAGTTGGACAAATCAATATGCAAAAGTTGAAGTGGTCTAGAAGTTGAAACATTTTTAGCTTTAAAATAACTCTTAGAGTGTTTGCCTTTTGCACAAGTATCACAAAGACTTTCATTTTTGAAAACCAATTTTGACAAATCATTAACAAATCTCTTTTCAAAAGCTTAGAAATTACATCCATATTAGAATTACCTAGTCTTCTATGCCATAAGGATGAATCTTCATTTTTTAATGTAAACAAACAAATATTTTCATGAGAAGAATTATTTATGTCCACAACATATATGTTATACTGGCGATATCCAATAAAAGTTATCTTATTGGTTTTATTGTCTATTACTTCAAACATAAGTCAATAAAAAAATGACTCTATAACTAACATTACAAAGTTGACTAATACTCAAAAAATTATGTTTTAAATTGTCAACAAAGAGCACTTTAGATATGGATACATCATCATTGTCTATTGAGCCAACATTTCCTTTGGAGTTGTTACTAAAGCTCACACTCCCATTTTTAGTTTTGAGTTCAATAAATTTGGATTTGTATCCAGTCATGTGCTTGGAGCATCCACTATCTATTATCCAAATATCTTTTCTTGTCTTTTTGACCTACAAAACAAGAATTAATTCATCTCTTCTTCGATACCCAAGTTCCTTTGGGTCCATTCATGTTAGCATACTTTAGATTTCTTACATCTTCATCAATTGGGATTGATTCTTTAGGAACTTATACCCTTTTGATAGAGTAAGGTCTCCTATATTTGAGAGGGCATTTAAAATTTGTATGACCAAAGAGCTTGCAATAATTGAATTTTTCCATCCCATTAGGATTTTTTTACTTTCTTTATCAAATAATGTGTTATCCTTTTTGACTTTCAAATTTGTATGAAATCCTAATACGGCTTTATAAAAAACCGTTCTTTGTGAAGCAATGATGTTTTAAAGATTTTTGCTACCTTGTGTGAACTTGCTCAAGATTTCATTTGAATTTTTGAGATCAATCTTTATATTTTCATGTTCACATAAAAAGATTTGAATAATTATTTTTTAATTTCTCAAGTTGAGTAGAAAGATTTTCATTTATGGAAACTTGCTCAACTTCAAGTTTCCATTTAAGCAAACTTTTCTTCAAAATCTTGTTTTCTTTTGAAACACATAAAAAGTTTTCCATTAATCATTAAAAGCATCTTCTTATTCAAGTAAAATGTAAGAGTTAGAAGTTACCTCATGGTCTTAAGTTGAAACTTCTTCATCTTCCATTGCCATAAAGCAAAAGTTGATATTTTCTTCAACTTTCTTATTGGAAGAATCTTTATCACTTGAAGTGTCACTACAACTCCAAGAGGCATAAGCTTTGTTTCTTTTGCTAAATTTTTTCTCTTTCCTTTCTTTCTTATTCTTATGCTTGAGGTTGGGACAATCTATCTTGATATGACCCGATTTCTTGCATTTAAAGCATATCACCTCAGATTTGTTATTTTGGTTCTTCTTTTTCTTTGAGGTTCTTTCTCTTGAATTTGTTTCTTGCAACAAATTTGTCAAACTTCTTTGTAAGCAAGGCAATATCTTTATTTTCATCCTCATCACTAGAGGAATCATCTTTGTCTTCCATAGTTGCTTTTAAGGTAACTCCTTTCTCTTTCTTGAAAGTTCTCTGTTCATCTTTGTCTCTTGTGGCTTCTCTATTGCGAACCTTTAGTTCAAAGGTCATTAGATTTCCCACCAAGTTTTCAAGAGTCATGGAGCTAAGATTTTTTGACTCTTTTATAGCATCCACCTTGGCATCAAACTTTGCTGGTAAAAATCTTAAGAGTTTAGTGATTAGGTCTTTTTGTGTGAATACTTTGTCAAGGCCCTTTAAGTTATTTATAATTATTGTGAATCTCTTGTACATGTCACTTATGGTTTCATTCTTTTTCATGATGAAATTTTCAAACTGTGATATGAGCATGTTTACTTTGGTATCTTTAACTTGACTTGTTCTGTCATGAGTGACTTGAAGCATATTTCGTATTTGCTTAGCCGACTCACACGCAGAAACTCGGTTGGATTCTGTAGCATCAAGAGTACAAAATACAAGTCCATAGCCTTGAAATTATTTGAAAATTTTATTTTATCTTTAGCCGTATGACTAGAAGCAGCTTTAAGCGTAGTCGAGTTATCTTCCTTTGGAACAAATGGTCCCTTTTCAATAACTTCTCATAATTCCATTCCCTTGGAATAAATATGCACCTGCATTCTACCTTTCCATTAATTGTAGTTGGTACCACAAAATAATGGCGACCTTGTAGAATAATGCCTTTCATCAAATGTGGAAGTGGAAGTGGAAGTGGAAGTCATTAGATTTAAATAAACTAGAGTACAAGCTCTGATACCAATTGTGATCCCAATATGACAATAATCCTAGAGGGGAGAGGTGAATAGGATTATAGAATTCTAATATAATTCTCACCTTAAATGCAATATAATAGCAAATATATGTAAATATACTTAAAGTATAGAAAGGGTTAGAGAATTCTTAGCCAATTATTTTTATGTATTAACATAATTTAATATATTTTATTTTAATTATGTAACTAATTAAATTAATAGTCAATTTAAAGTCTATTTATTAAAATCAATTTAAACTATATTTCTATATGTATTTTTATATTATATAAAATAAATATATATCTATAATAAATCAATCTATAGAAAATAAAAAATATATAAAACCATGTATATTTATGTCTGTTTAAATGTTTTTCCATCATTCATACATTTATATATATCATTGAATATTGCTCTCAAATAAAATTTCTAATAATAGAAATTGAGTTGAAAAGTTAGATATACAAAAAGAATTTTATTATTATTTTTTTAAATTGACAGTGTAAAAATAGCAATCTGAAATTTTCTCATCAAACATATTAATTTTATTAACAGCCGTAAATTAGCTAAGTTTTTTAGAGTTAATTGCGGTGTTTGTTCTTTATAAAATAGCAGGTTTATTTCTGTAATATTATATTATATCTCATTAATTATAAATAGAGTTTTATGGGTGTAGGAACCTAGAATTTGCAGCCTTTTCTTTTCATATTTTTTGTTCTCTAAAATCTTCATGGTATCAACCCATGTTCAAGTCCTCCGTCGTTAGACTGATGATGATGTCAATCAGGATCAAAGCTAAAGAAGAGATGTCATCTAGTCTATTTATAAGCAAATATCAACTGGCTTATTGATATTAGGCTACGACCAAGTCTAGTTGCCCTCGAGGGGGTGTGTTGAAAAAAAATATCCACATCAAATAATGACAAAATATTTAAAGGATTTGCTTGTGAGTGGGTGTTTGACCTAGCACAAGCCAATTAATTTTATGCAAATAGATTCCAACACTAGCCCACTTATAAGTCCATATTTGTACAGGCTCATGAATAATAATATAACATCACAGTCGACTCTTTAGGGTTTTTTCTCTGAGCTGTCACCTGTTGCAACTTCCGCAAGTTCTTGTAGCATCCCAACCTAAAATTCTGGACATGGCTGAGGGAAAGAAGTCCACTGCCACAGATGACCATGGTTATGGCAAGTTGGCTGTAACTTTTGTTGAATAATCCTTCTCTCCATATCATTCCTATTAAGTTGGATGGGATAACCTACATTGCTTGGTCACGGTCTTGCTTGCTATTCATTCAGATATGAGGGTTGTAAGGATATATTACATGAGATCTCAGATTCATCCCTTAGCAAATGGTATATGAAAATTCTCAAATAATGTCTTGTCTAATTAATTCAACACAACCATAAATTGCCTATGGATATCTCCTCCTTAATACAACCCATAAGATTTGGAATGTTGCTGCCTAAATTTATTCCTAACCAGGTAATGATGCTCAAGTTTATGAATTAAGGAAGAAGATTCCTGAAACGAAACAAGGGTAATTGATGATAGCACATGACAGGAGCTTGATTACTACCAAAACTTTCAGACCTTTTTGTATAGCTGATGCAATTAAATTCCAAAAATTGATTGAGAAAGAACACTTGTATGATTACTTTGCAGGATTAAATGTTGAATATGACCATATTTGAGTTCAGATTCTAGGAAAAGATACATTTCCCTTCTTATGGAAAACTTACACCTATGCATAATAAGAAGAAAGCCGTTGCAGTGCTATGCTATATGCTATTCTAGTAGACAGGTCAGTTATGGTAGCACAGTCATCCCTTAGAACTACAAAAGGGAAGCCAACATGGATAATTCATCAAGGTTCATCTGAAAAGTACAACTTGAAATGTGAATATTGTAGGAGGCCAATACATGCAAGGACACTTATTAGAAACTCCATGGTTGACCAACAAGAGGAAGAGGTGGTAAAAGAGTTGGTGGCTCTAGACCACAAGCCTACGTGTCTGAAACTATTGAAATCAACCTTTCTGAATCAAGTACTTTTGCTGCTGGACTATCTAAAGAGGAATTGCAAACTCTCTAGCGCCTAAAGGCTTGACTTGTTTCTTCTCCCACCATGGCTTCTACTTCTTTTTTTGCTTCAGCGTCCACTTCATTTTGTCATTTTGCACATTCAAGTATGTAAAATTCAGCTCTTACAGTTCTTCCCATTGTTCAAAATAATTCTTTTGTTATAGATTCTAAAGCTTATGAACATATGATTGGATTACAAGAAGATTTCTTAATAAATTTTCTTTGGTTGGGATTTACAATAATTGGATATAAAAAATGTCTTCCTATGTGGTAAACTAGAGGAAGAAGTCTACATGGAGATTCCACTAGGGTCTTGTCACACCCCAAAACTACCGTTGCGACGGTTTCATGGTAAGAGCAGGCATAAGGCCACCATAAACCTATAGAACCCAAACTTAACCTGGATCATACATAAATCATATACTTGCATCATGTAAAACATCCATATATATAAATAATCTTGCCATGAAATTTCTCTTGTTGCCTACCGATCAAAAGATAGTTCTAACATCAATATGGAAAAAGGAAAACTCTACAAAAAAAAAAAAAAAAAAAAAACCATCTAAGGCAACAAAATAATAAACATCCCCAATACACTTCTATAGAGCTTCTAAGAGTACATTTCTATGTAGACATGATTACATAACATATATAGTGTTCAACAAAATTACATCAAAGAGTCTTCTTGGGGAGAAGAAATCAAGAATCTCCATCTTTGGAATTAGCTCTTTCTCGAGTTATACTATAACCTGAAATTCACATAAGAGAGAATAAGCCTTCAACTCAATTAGATATAAACCACATTAATGCTTAAGTTTATCATAAGAATTATGGGAATCAATCAAGAACATGTATATATATGTTTATAGTATTTTGAAACAACATAATGAAAGGAGTATTCATAGGTAAAAAGAAATCATATTGTGAGAGAAGTCATAATTTTCATTTAAACATAGGAGGTCCCATAATGAATGACAGTATCAAATCATAACATAAAATATAACTGATCATATCATGTCATAGCGTGTCAGTAGGCCTTACTACTTCAATGTCTTCATATGCTTATGCGGGTATACGCTTAGAGTTTCTCATCCCCTTTGAGGTAGGACACTGATAACAATCCTATCAGCTGGGTTCCCAATGTGTACATTAGACCAATGAATTTACTCTCATTGGGAAAAAACGTTCTATAACATATGTATCTCATTAAATAATTTTAGCTTGGAAATCTCAAAGATTCATAATTGCCAAGAGACCGTTAAACATTTAAACATATATTCATTTAATTAGTCATAACTAGGGCTCATTAATGATCTTGGGCCAAGAAAGATAACCAAGTCATTCTTTCATACAAATGGCTATATTTAGAAGGGTATCAACAATTTATAGATATCAATAATGAATTCATTCATTTTGGTTTCAAAGCAACGAATAACTTATAATGAACATGCATAGAGTTTAAAGAAAAATTCAAGCATTTTCTAATAAGGTACAACATACATTAACATATTTCATAACTTACCTCCAAGCAAATCCTTTCTAATCAAGCACAAACACCTTGATTAAGCCATAATCTTCTTAATCCCTTGAGTTCTCCTCTTCTAAACTAAAATCCCTAAATATCCAAAATTAGGATTTTGCCAAACATACTCATACAAGAGTAATCCATCTTAAAGTGTCTAAACATGATTCCTAATATCAAATTAATCATCTCTTAGAAGAAAATGGAAGATTGAGAAAAATAGCTACTATACACATGTCACACCCCAAAACCAAAGTATAATGGTCCTAGGGTAAGGGTAGGCTTAAGACCACCATAAACCCGTAGAACTCAAACCTAAATCAACAATCATCAATAATATTTTATAACCATGCAATATACTTTAATATATAGATAATCCATCAATGCAATATCACTTGTTCCTTATCATCAAAAGACAAAATACCATCATCAATAAGGAACAAGGATTACCAATAAGCTCAATCATATGTCAATTCTATTACAATTCAATCTACGGAGCTACTACAATTAGTATTCTAAAAAATAATACAAAACATCATATAATTATCAAGTGAATACATTAGCTTCTTAGAGAGAGAAAATAATCAAAAAGCTTTATCTATCCTATCAACAGATTCTCTAGCACCTGAAATCCACAATAGAAGAAAAAGAATAAGTTGAAAACTTAATAAGTTATGGAGATACAATAATACTTAAGGTTTTACGTTGATTGATCAAGAATAGATCGAATTCAATATATATATATATGTATATATAACAATAGTAACAATATATATATATATATATATATATATATATATATATATATATATATATATAACAATAGTAACGATATATATATATATAACAATAGTAACAATGGTTTATGAACAATAAGAATACATTTAATGACAAATAAATATATATATATACTTGCCTACAAAGAAATGGCACCCATCAATGTGACGATAGAACAAACATCAATCCATACCATCCATCCATCGAGATACTACGATCTGAAACCATAAGCATGCTTGATCAGAACATACGTCCCAGGGCCGATAGGCCTCCCCTAGGTAAAGCCACTGATACAATTTGACCTTATTAGCTAGGTCACTGGTGCACATAGTCTAATGATTTCTCCCTCATTAGGAAGACGTTCTAAATTGTCAATAGCCATACAATCGATACAATGAACAATGGGTGGGTCTAGAGACCTCACTTTATCAATATCATTAACAATATTCAATAGGTTTCCAATAATTGCATCTGACTCAAATAGTCCTTCAAAGGGAATACATTTCAATGATGGCCTAAGGCCCAATGATATTATAATATCAAAAATAATAACATTCAATATGAAATTTAGTCCAAAAACAATGACTAAACTTCATTCAAGAACAATATTAACAAATGTGGATTTCATAACAAAGAACAATATATTCCATAACTTACCTCAAATCCAAAGCAATAAGCTCAACTATCATCTCAATCAACAACCCTTAGGTCTTTAGGTTCACCAAGCCTAAAACAACAAATTTCCAAAAATGGGTCAATTAGGGTTTCCTTCCCCAAAACCAAAACACAAAGAATTCTAGGATTCTATACCCCTTAGTACTCAATAGAATGATTTCTAATACCAATTAAACCATTAAATGAAGAATTACTATTCATATTACTATTTATATAAAACCATTAAATCTCATAATTCCTATAACAACCATAATCAATAGCAATAAATGCTCATAAAAGACTACTTACAATCTATAAACAACTAATCTAACAATGCCATAACCTATAAACAACTATAAAAGCAAAGATTTAGGATTTATTTTCAAAACTCTAACAAGAGATTTCTTGAGAAAAGATGCCATTGAAGTGATTTAATGCCTTATAGTGTGTTTCCCATGAAGAATCCTTGAAGAAAATAGTTATTTGAGTGATCAAGGAGTAATAGGGAAGATTAGTTGAGCAATGGGGAAGAAGAAGAAGAAGAAGAAATGAATTTATGGTTTTCGATTTTCAAAAATTTGAAAATGGCTTATATATATAGAGCCCGAAGTCTCACGCCCGTGAATAATGAATTCATACCCGTGAAGAATAAGTTTCACGATTGTGAAGGACATATTCACACCCGTGAACAACAAAAGGTCAATTTTCTCATATTTAGACAAAGAGCAAAATAACGGCCGTGATTATAGTTCATGCCCGTGAAACATCAAAGTTCAAATTCACGACCGTGATAAGAGTTTACGCCCGTGAAAACCATAGATTCAAATTCATTAAGACAATCACTTTTGAAATCCATTCTAACACTCACCAAAACAATTCTAAGACAAACTAACACACTCTAAACAATGTCTATGACAAAGAAACAATTATATAACAACCAATCAATACAATCTATAACCATGGGATCATGATAACCTCATGTAACCATAAAACTCGAAATCTTGGATATTACATTTTCACCCCTTAAAGAAAATTCATCCTCGAATTTAAGAATTTACCTTAAGTCTGAAACAAATGAGGATACTTCGCTTGTATGCTCTGTTCACTCTCCCAAGTACATTCCTCTATGGCTTGGTTCATCCACAAAACCTTAACCATTGGAATCTCTTTGTTCTGAAGTCTCTTAATAGATCTATCGATAATGGCCGTTGAAACTTCCTCATAAGACAAAATGATTGAACTTGAAGCACATGCGAAGGGTCAGATATATACTTTTGAACCATCGAAATATGAAACACTGGATGCACACTATCAAGATTGGGTAGAAATGCTAACCGATAAGAAACCCCCCCCTCCCCCCCATCTTTATCCAATATCTCAAATGGGCCAATGTAGTTGGAGATAACTTACCCTTCTTACCAAATCTTAGGACTCCTTTCATTGGCGAGACCTTTAAGAAAACCATGTCTCCAATAGAAAAGTGAACATCCTTTTTCTTTGGATCAACATAACTCTTTTGGCGACTGAAAGCTATCTTCAACCTCTCCTTAATGATAGGCACTTTCTTTGCTGTAAACTTAATCAACTCAGGACCTTCATTGCTCTTCTCACCCACTTCTTGCCAATGCAAAAGAGATCTACACTTCCTACTATATAAAACCTCATAGGGTGCCATTTGAATGGTCGAATGGTAGCTGTTGTTGTAGGCGAACTCAATCAAAGGCAAGTACTTATCCCAATTACCTCCAAAGTCTAGAATGCACACCTTAGCATGTCCTCTAGAGTCTATAAAGTCCTTTCTAATTGTCCATCAGTCTGAGGATGAAAAGTTGTGCTAAAGTCTAGCTGAGTGCCCAAAGACTCTTGAAGTTTCTTCCAATATCTTAATGTAAACTGAGTGCCTCTATCCGATATGATCGAAACTGAAACTCCATGAAATCTCACTATCTCATCAACATATATTTGTGCATACTGAGAAGCCAAATATATAGTCTTAACTGGCAGAAAGTGAGCTGACTTGGTCAATCTATCAACAATAACCTATATGAAATCATGGCCTCTTGAAGTCTTTGGCAATCCAACCACCAAATCCATAGTAACTCTCTCCCATTTCCATTCTGGCAATGGTAGCTGTTGAAGCAATCCAGAAAGCTTCTGGTGTTCAATCTTCACTTGCTGGCAAGTCAAACATTTTGCCATAAATTCTGCTATATCCTTCTTCATTCCACTCTACTAATACAATCCCTTAATGTCGTGATACATCTTAGTCACACTTGGATGCACATTATAAGTAGCATGATGTGCCTCCCTCAATATCGACTCTCTCAATCCATCCACGTCAGGAACACATAAATGGTCACCATGCTTCACAACACTATCCATAACAGTAAATCCTAAAGCTTTCTTAGCTTCTATATCACCCTTAATCTTAACCAATCTAGGATCTCTATCCTGTGCTTTTTATCTGATCAATGAGAAGTGGCTTAACTTGAAAATATGCCAAAAACACTCCTGTATCCGATAAGCCAAATCATGTAACCCATGCAACTCTTTGATCAATGACCTTTTATGCACTTGAATGTGAGCTACACTTCCCATAGACTTCTTATTCAAGGCATCTGCTACTACATTCGCCTTTCCAGGGTGATACAATATATCACAATTATAATCTTTAAGCAACTCCATCCATCGCTTTTGCCTAAGGTTCAAATCCTTTTGCTGGAAGATGTACTTCAAAATTTTGTGATCAGTGAAGATCTCACACTTCTCTCCATATAAATATTGTCTTCGTATCTTTAATGCAAAAACCACAATTGCCATCTCTATATCATGAGTTAGGTAATTCATCTCATGCTTCCTCAACTATCTCGAAGCATAAGTTATTACCTTTCCATTCTACATCAACACACACCCAAGCCCCACTCTAGAAACATCACAATACACAACATATCCTCCCTCACCAGAGGGTAAAGCTAGGAGAGGTATGGTCATAAGACAAGTCTTAAGCTTATGAAAACTTCCTTCACAGTCATCTGTCCATACAAACTTCACCTGCTTCTGAGTGAGCCTAGATAATGGAGCTGCAATCTTGGAGAAATTCTATACAAATCTCCTATAATAGCCTGCCAAACCCAAGAAACTCCGAATCTCTGACACATTCGTAGGTCTAGGCCAGTTAAGGATTGCATCCACTTTCCTTGGATCAACCTTAAGTCCTTCCTTATTTATCACATGCCCCAAGAAGCAAACACTATCCAACCAAAACTCGTATTTGGAGAACTTGGCAAACAATTGATGCTCTCTCAAAGTTTGCAATACTATCTGAAGATGTTCCTCATGCTCCTCCTTACTCTTGGAATACACAAAGATGTCGTCAATGAAAATAATGACAAACTTATCCAATAATGGCTTGAACACCCTATTCATCAAATCCATAAATGCAGCTGGTGCATTTGTTAAGCCAAACGCCAACACCAAGAACTCGTAGTGGCCATATCTTTGTCACGTCCCGATTCGGAATATGACGGTCCTAGGATGCAGGAGATGTCAGAGGCGACCGACACCCGTAGAACCCATTATCACATTCTATAACCATTTACTATCAAATTATTAACCAATTACTCAATTAACATCTATTATGTAATCTATCTATTTGTCTGTAACTCATTCTGCAATTGGCTATAATTACCATCATCTCATACTATAACATTAATTAAACTTCATGTTATACTATATATATACATATCTAAAGTATAACTATGCCATTATACACACCATAGAGTAATATAAAATATTTACAATAATTTAGTGTTAAAATAATTACATTGTTATTACAAACACTGCAGAATTCCTCGGGAAATAACAGTCGGGAATCTACTTCTCAATTTGCACCTGGAAAGGGAAAACAATTGAAAGGGGTGAGTATTAAAATACTTAGTGAATCTAATATCCATCAACCAAAAGAAATGGCTAGGATATCAATAAACAATAGGTAGATAATCAATAAATATTAATCTGCACACTGATAACAGAATAATGAATCATAATACAGTAGAGGACTGTAGAATCAATGAACAAATCAATGAAGTTCATATGTAGATAAGACAGATAATGGGCCATGAAACTCATATATCATATGTCAATCATATATCAATAAATATAAGACTGATCAGGTCTTATGGCTAAGACAATTAACCCTTCCCAGCTAGGGTATCTAGTATAAAATGTGCATATTGCCAACAATATTTATCCGCTACCCCGTTGGTGAGGAAGCTCTGTCAAATCACATTAGAACCAATATAGGTATAGAATAAGTCAATAGATACCAATAAACAACAATGGTCTCATCAATTATCAATAACTCATGAATTAATCAAATGAGACTGCAATTAAGCAGTGAATAAACAATGAAAGGTATGATAAATAATGGTAATAAGAATAGGAATTAACATTGAAATGAATCATAAGTTAGACAATCAAAGTCAAGAAGTTGACTCAATTGGTATGCCAATATCATTGGCGATGATGTCATTCAAATGGTAGGCTTATGAATGAAACAAATGGTAGGCCTATGGCAAAAATGAACTATACATTTCATCAAACACTTGGTGTGCAATATTCATTAGGAATTTTGGCAAGGTTTTTGGTGCAACATTGAAATTGCCTCAATATCAATCAATAAATACACAATGTAGGTTATTTAATAGGCTTGTGGTTTCCAATAATAAACAACATATAAAGGATCAAATAGGCATAGAAAACCAAAGGAAAACGAGGCAAAAACTCAAGGCAAAAATGCCATAAGGCATTCGGCCAACATTGCCTTTTTGGAATAAGTTTCCAATCAACATTTCATCACATTAGGCATAACAAAGGATGCATATTAAACTCATCTAGAACTTCAAACTTTATCAATCATGGTAGTCAGAGATGTGAACTCAGTAGCCAGTAGTGCATTATGAAATGAGGCATGCAAACCCCTCCTGAACCGGCTAATCAAGTCTGCCTCAGTAGGAGCAATCTGTGTAGCATATCTGCTCAATCTAATAAACTCCTCGGCATACTCCTCAACGGATTTACTGCCCTACTCAAGCTGCTCAAAAAGTATCAAATTTTGGGTCTTTACCCCTTTTGTCAGGAACTCATCAATTAGTCCCTGTATAAACTCAGTCCAAGTAGGAGGATGATCGTCGTACAATCTGGGCTCCATCCTACGAGAAAACAATGTCTAGACTTTCTCCTTCAGTAACAAACCCACTAGCTTGACTGCCTTGATATCAGAACAAGGTAGTCTCCTAACTACCTTCTCAACTTGCTTAAGAAAATCATTAGGCTCATCGCCTCTATCATCTCTGAACTCTGGCAGGTTTAGCTTCAGAAAGCTAAACATAGAAACTCCGCCGTCATCAATAACTCGGTGGGCTCCCTGTATAATAGGCTCTCCAAGAACCACAACTGGCTGTATAGGAACTGGAGCAACAGGTACTGCAGCAGGTGCAACAGGGGGTGGCACTGCTGCTGGCGCTGGAGGCGGCGGTACATTTTATCATTCCCGTCTCAAATATGCTAGTTCCCTATGTAGATCCATCATTCCCCTCATCATCTCTATCCTTCAGGGGTCATCACTCCTCTCTGTCTCCTCTATAGTCTGTTAAGATCTGGAAGGACCCTCGAAAATAGAAAATTCTCTGACCAGAGACTCATTAGAGGCTACCTCTGCCTCTCTGGTATCCCTATCTCTGTCGTCAAACATCTCTTTAAACTGTCAGAAAATAAAACACGTACTCAGTATATTACAGATACGCAGAATACTTATACACATACTTGACGAATTCAATAATAGATGATACAGGAATTCCTAGGCTCCATAGTCCACTTAACTTTACCCATACTGTACTTAGTTAACCTAGAGCTCTGATATCTATAAACCTAGTGCTCTGATATTTATAAACCAGAGCTCTGATAACTTAGTGCTCTGATACTACCTCTGTCACCACCCAATCCGACGGGCTGCAACTGTTCTAGGGTGCGGGAGATGCCGAGGTGATCGACACTCGTAGAACCCAGCAATCACATCAATACAATCTCATACTATATTGCAGCGGAAACATCTGTTACAATCAATTCATTACTGTACATATCAATCTATAATTATACACTCACATAAGCACTATTCATTCTATTACTCTGTCGTTCATTCTGAAACTTTATGTAATTTCCATAAATACATACATATTCATAAGCTAACTATACATACATAACCCATGGATCAATTACGATATGAACATACAAAAATATTCAGAGTTTAAATATAATTACACTGCTATAATACTGCAGAATCCACAGAGAGTCAAAAGGCTGGGATATCTGCCTCCTACTTTGTACCTCAGAGGGTAAACAGTGAGAGGGTGAGTATATATGATACTCAGTGAATCTAATATGCATCGACCAATAACAGATAATAGAATATCAATGAAACAATAGGCAGATGAGATAAATGAATCAATCTGTTCAAAATCTCTAGAATACAGAATATGACTATAAGTCAACAATCACATCAATGGAGAATATATCTTAGGGATAAGATAGATAATGACAGATATAGAGCCATACGCATAGAAATATGTCAAGCACAAATCACTCATATCAATAAACATAAGACGGATCAGTTCTTATGACTAGGACTCATAGCCCTTCCCAGTTAGGGTATAACAATTTACATTGTGCATAATACCGACAGTATGTACTCACTACCCTGTCGGGGCGGCAACTCTGTCAAATCACCTCAGAATTAATAGAATCAATAAACACATCAATAGATACCATTTCAAAATAATGGTATCGCCAAGTATCAATAACTCATCCTTAATCAATTCAATGAGCAATAGAATCAATAAGATATCAATAACAATTGATTACACGATGACTAAAGGTCTATCAACCAACAATGGGATCAAACATAAGTTGATCATTTACGGTCAAAAAGTTGACGCAATTGGCATGCCATTGTCGCTGATGACGATGACATTCAAATGGTTGGCCTATGGATTTTAAGCCAGGCATTTTATCGAACACATTGTGTGCAATATTCAATAGACATTTTGGCAAGGTTTTGGTGCAACATTGACATTGCCCTATTTATCAACAAACACATACATTGTAAGCAATTCCATAGGCATTATATACAATTCAATAAACATCATCAAATGAATCAATTTGGCATGGAAAAACAAGCCAAAAACCAAGGCAAAATCAAGGCAATTTGCCCTAATTAGGTTCGGCCAAAATAGCCTTTTCACATACAGATTCCAATTGGCATTCTAACACAATAGGCATGTAATTTGATGCATAAAAGACTCACCTAATACTCCAAATCACCAAGCAAAATTGCTTTGCCACCAAATTCTTCAAATTCCTCAACGTAGGCAAAATAAGCAATTTTCTTCAATTGAATTTTCTATAACAATTCAACCATTAATTAATCATCAATTAACTCCCAATTGACTTATTCTACACTTAATTTACACATACTAATTCAATTATACAAAATCACTTCATACAACTTAGGTTTAGGGTTTGAAAATTGGGTAAAAATATTATGTGCATCAACTGATGCAATTAAACTAATTACCTAATCTAACTAACATCAATTAACCCTAAATCAAACATAAGATTAACCAAAACAACATTTTACCTCAAATGTGTGAAATGGCCAAAAATTCCAAGTTGATTGTTCTTAAATTTTTCTTTATTCCTATGGATGGAAATAGATGGAGGATGGATTATATGGTGTTTAAATCAAGTTTTCGTCAATTTTCCTTAACAAAATGGAAGAAAAATCAAATGGAAATGGTGGAAGAAAGCTACGGATGAACAAAAAAGAGAAATGGGCAAAAATTTGCTAAGTGTGGCTTATATAGTAAGTCACATTTGATAAATTTTCTTTTGATCCTTCAACTTTCCTTAAATTGTGCTTTTGCCACATTTTCTTTCGGTAATTTATTCTGATAATTCCATCGGGATTTGGATTTCAAAGTGAATATTCAAACATTTTATTTTTATTAATACTTATTAATAAAAATAGTTTCAGAGTCGTTCTGAAATTCATACTGTCGAAATTCCACTATACCCCTAAAGTTTTCTTTATTTACGGTTTTGCCATCGCTTACTTTTTCAATGTTTTTAAATATTTTTCACCTCTTTCTTTTTACTATATTTACACATGCATACACATAATCATTTACCCTCTAGTTAGAATCAGAAATTCATCCATCGACCAGGCTGTTATTTTTGCGGCAATGATATCAACATCGACATTTTTTGAAAAAATTTCTCGTTTTCACTCTAACTGAGTTTTTAAAATTATCTTTGGTCATTTCGATAATTTCAAACCATATACTGAGAACTTTATTCATAAAAACAAGTTATGCTTTTATAGGGTATTAATTCCTCCTTTGAAGTTTTAGGTAGAAAATCAATTTTCCAAGCTCATTTGAAGTGTGAGGTGAGTCTTATATGAATCAAATTACATGCCTAAAGTGTTAAAATATTGATTGGAATTCATTCTCAAAAAGGCCATTTTGGCCGAACCTTTGCCTTTGATTTTTGCTTCATTTTGCCTTTTGAATCCTATAAATGTTGTTTATTGTTAAGTTTATAATGCCTATCATATTGCCTTGATTGTGAATTATTGTTGATTAATGGGGCAATGTTGGAGTTGCATCCAAACCTTGTCAATTTATCCATTCTTTGTTGCACACCAAGTGTTTAATAAAATGCCTAGTTCATTTTGTCATTGGCCTATCACTTGTTCATCCATAGGCCTACCATTTGAATACTATCTTTGCCAGCGACATTGGCATGCCAATTGTGCCAACCTTTTGCTCACATATGGCCAACCTATGATCCATTCCATTGTTAATTGCCAAACCCTTTGCCATTGTATATCTACTTGTTATTGCCATTCCACTATTTATATTGCATCTTGAATTGATTGATATTGAATTATTGATACTTGGTGATACCATTGTTGTATAATGGTATCTAATGACTTGTTCTATACTTTTATTGACTCCGATGTGATTTCACAGAGCTGCCGCTCCGACAGGGTAGTTAGTACATACTGTCGACAATGTGCACATTGTATAATGATACCCTAGCTGGGAAGGATTAATAGTCCTAGCCATAAGACCTGATCAATCTTATGTTTATTGACATATAATGATACATGTGATATGAGTTTCATGACCCTAGATCTGTCTTATCCATGTGATTTACTTTCCATTGATTTGATTATTGACTTTACAGTCATCTTCTGTAACTTGATTATGTATCCTGATATTCTTGAGCAGACAAATATTATTATCTCATCTGATTATCCTTTATTGATGTTCCAGTTCATATTTATAATCGATGCATATTTGATTCACTGAGTATCTTATATACTCACCTTTTCATTGTTTCCCTTTCCAAGTGCAGAGTAGGAGGCAGAAATCCCAGCTTTTGACTCTTTGTGGATTCCTTGTCACAACCTAACTTTAGACTATGACGGTCCTAGGGTATGGGAAATGCCAAAACAACTAGTACCTCGAAGAACCTATGCTATTACTTTAACTTTACTTTTACAAACTAATCATGTCATTAACAATCATTCCTTAAATATAGGATAGATTTTATGTAGTATTTTTTTTTTCTAAAACATCATAAGATTCCTTACAGAAAAATTGACAGAGTTTCCTCTATAACTCTGACCTAACCTTTCTATAAGGATTAAAGATTTACACTTCTAATAAACATACATACCCTTATAACCTCCATTAATCAACACAACTCTATAAGCACTTCAATAATTACATTCACATCTCATATCATATATTTACATCATTTACATTCTCATATTAGATTTAGCCAATACTTTGATTATTTTAAACATTAAACTCTTAGCCAAACCAAACCAAGCCCTATATACATTATACTAAGGAACTTTTATACACAGGAGTAACCTCAATACATACATCTGAAATCCAAGGCTGAAGACGATGTAGCTAATGGATATATGCCTCACTGAGGTCCTGAAAATATTTAACAACTTTGGGGTGAGTATAAGATTATACTCAGTGAATCTAAATATATGAATATGAAATATTATTCATAAAAAGCCACATCTATCGATTAATGATCTGTAAATAATCAATAACTGATAATGGAATAGTGAAATACATATCATGAACCATAATGCATATAATATAACTGGAATGAGTTATTTGTAACATATCATAATATAATACTGTACTTTTACTTCACTTCTCTGCTTTCACATTTCCTTCCAATCACACCATGGCATAGAGAATTTTGCCGTCTCTAGCAAAGGTCAGAGAATATATATATATATATATCTGTGTACATAGCCGATGGATTTACTCACTACACCATCGAAGTAGTCCTGTTATAATATTATATACAAATGTCTCATATAGTATGAATATATCAATATTAAGTCTCAAATATGACTTTAATGGTGTTAAATAATATCATAAAGATCAAAGGAGCAATATGGCTCAATATGAAAATTTTAGTCTTCGGGGCCCAGTTGCGCTAGCGTAGCTGAAACCCTTAAATTACGGGTCCGTTTCTCATTTTTCAGGCACTTTCTAGTTTTCCTTAAAATCAATATTTCCATGGCAATTTCTTTATACAAATAATAAATATATGTATATAATAAGCAATTAGACTTGATTTGACATCAAAAAGCCTTTCAGAATAAATTTTATACATAATTAAAGTTTAGGTAAGTTTCAAACAATTTGGCAGCTATGTTTTAGGTCATTTTAGCAAAACTGCCCAAAAGAAGATCATTAATGATTTTCAAGCAAGGATATCATTTCATATGTATAAATGCATGACTTATGAATGAATAATGCATGAATCATATATATAGACTCACTTCAGACAAAAACTCCAAATGTTACCCCGACAGGCCTAGTTAGCCAGCGACTCGCCGTTAGTGGCTCTAGCTCGGGAAGTCTTTCCTATATTAATTAAATCACTCCGGTAAGACTTATACTCAATACATTCCATATCAAAACACATATCAAAGTACATCAATATACATAAAACATATATGCTATACACCAAAGACCCTATATTACATAATTGATAATTTCCATTCCTTTATGCACCAAATGCAATTCTATCACCACATTTCATTCTCATTTCATATGATCATCACTATATTGACAAGTTAAGAACTCATAAACTCTTAGTTCAATATTTCACATTAAGCATACATCAAATTCCAAGTTTAACTTCCAAGTACATATATCAAACATCTTTTACATATCTAAACTTATACATTCCCATTACTTATACCATTAAACCATATTCAAACCTTAATTTCCTAATTGCATTAGCCTAACACATTAAAGTAACAAAGTCCATAAGGTTCCACCTAAATGAAAATCACTCCATTCATCCATTTTTTAACCCCAATCAATCATACAACATATATATACATCAAATGCATAACATTCATCCATATAAACCTATTAAACATCAAAGTACCAAATCATTCCTTAAGCTACACGCATTCGGCCAAAATGAAACTTCACTCAAATGATTTTCTTTCCATCAAATGACTATTAATTCATGTTAAACACATCAAATACACATCATTCAAGCCTTTAAACCTATTAAACATCAAAACACAAATCATCATTTTCACATCATCATATTCGGCCAAAACAAAAGTTCCTCCAAATGGATTTGTTTCCATTAATTAACCACTAATTCATATCATGCACATCAAATACAATTCATTTAAATCAAAACATCCATCAAAATCATACTTTG
>CANXYC010530596.1:0-66523 GCA_948193065.1 Aleurites moluccanus | reverse complement strand
TAATCTTATAAAAGTATAAGTGAAAAAAAAAATTAAAATAATAATTATTATTATTATTTTTAATTTAATCATGTATTGATAATGATAGTAAATTTATTTATTTTGATATTGCAAAGTTATTATTTTATTTCAAATATATTAATTTTTTGTTAGAATTAACTCTTAATGTGTGAAAAATATTTATAAATAATAATATGTTAATATTTTTCATATATCGAATATACTCCTGTAGTAGCAATATCGATAAAAAGATTGTAAAAATATTATGAATTAATTTTATGCATCATGGTTCAATCTCATTCCCTGAAGTGAATGAGTGATATTTAACTAAATAAAATAACAAGTTGTTATTGAAAAATTCATAAAACACATCCTACTAATTTTATCTCATTCCCTGAAGTGGATGTGGTAAAATTTAAAAGTAAATATATAATAATTATTCTTTTCAGAAGAATAAAATAAGAATACTTATTACCACCAGAATTGGGATAAAATTATACAGAAATGAGAATAGAAAAGGTGGACAAAATTTTTAAAGTAAATATTATCGATATGGTATGAAAAAAATTGGTAATATACTTGTCGTATGATAAAATATCATATTGATATTTATCGAACATCACAAAAAGAGAAAAAAATATGAAGATAAATTTTGTCTCTAATTATGATGATCTTAACTATGATCATATATATATTGCTCACATTGATGTAACAAATATGTTTTTGAAAATATTAAAAAGGAGAATTGATTTCTATATATATTGTGACTGGTGCGATAACTCGTACAATTTAAAAAATGTCAAATATTTTTCTTATTTGAAAATGGGTGAGACAATTATTTATGATAAAATAAAAAAATAATTGAGAACTCCAGAAGAGCTAATATATTATCACAAGAGGAACAAAATTTATTATATAAAATACATTATTTTTTCCAAAATCTCATAGAAATTTGTTAAGTTTTAAAAATATTCACAGCTACGAATATCATATTAAGACAGTAACTGAGAGGAATTAATAATACCTCCATATTACAAGTATTATTTCGGGTAGAAAAATATAGTGAAAATTTTTTATTTTCTCTAATTTGTATTATACAAAAATTAGTGAAATTGAAAAGAATCTTATAATAAATCAGAAGTTTACATATCCAAATATTTTTATTATTTGGAATGATAAGTTAGGTCATATTGGTTTAAAAATAATGAAAAAATATTGAAAATTCACATTGAATCCATTGAAGAACTAGAAAATTTTTCAAATTAATCAATTGACTTTTAGTCAAAAGCTATATATTTTTCATCTAAAAATTTTTTAATGTGCTGTATATATTCTAATTATTCCACCACATTGAACTAAGATGAGTCCTCAAAAGATATTAGAAATATAAGTTGGATATAAATCTCCCTCAATAATTAAATATTTTGAGTCATTAATGGGAGATATATTTACTACTCAATTTGCAGATTCTCATTTGATAAAGTAATATTCTCAGTATCAGGGGGAGATAATAAAAGTTGAGAAATACAAAACAATATGAATAAATTAATTTATCTGCAAAAATTAGCAAATCAATTGCCAGATATAATTGCTGATTTAAAACGAATAACAAAGTCTCATATTCCAGCTGTCAATGTTCCAATCCGTATTGACATCTCAGAAGGACAATCTATTATTATCAATAAATCTCAAGCACGCCTGAAGCGTGGAAGGCTGATTGGTTCCAAGGATAAAAATCATCGAAAAAGAAAATGAATAAGTAATAAAGATAATTTTATTGAAAATACAGATACTAATATGGATACACTTTCTGAAAAAGTAAAAGTGCCTGAAAATAAAGATATATTGATAAATAATGTTAGTTCTAAAAAAAGATGGAATCGACATGAAATGGTTGTGAACTATTATTTTGCATATAATGTAGCATTAAATATTATGAATGAAAATGATGATCTTGAATCACGATCTGTTCAGGAATGTCGAAATAGAATTGATTGGCCAAAATGAAAAAATGTAATACAAACAGAATTGAATTCTATTGAAAGATGTAAGGTTTTCGGATTAGTAGTCCAAACACCTGAAGGTGTGAAACTAGTAGGATACAAATAGATATTTGTACGAAAAAGAAATGAGAAAAATAAAGTTGTAAAATACAAAGCAAGACTTGTTACATAAAGGTTTTCACAAAAACTTGAAATCAATTATGAAAAGATATATTATTTTGTGGTGGATGCAATAATATTTTAATATTTTATTAATATAGCAATGTATGAAAGACTTGATATGCACCTAATGAATGTAGTCACAACTTACCTATATGACTCAATTGATAATAATATGAAAATCTCTGAAAGATTTAAAATGTTAGAAAAATATAATTTAAGTTCTTGAGAAATTTATTCAATTAAATTACAAAGATCTTTGTATGAATTAAAATAATTTAGGTCATATGGTAAAATCGTTTTAGTGAATACTTGATCAAAATAGAATATAAAAGCAATACTATAGAGAAATTTGTATATGAATTTGCCATAATTATTGTATATATTGATGATTTGAATATTATTGGAATTCCTGAAAAATTTCCAAAAGTAACATATTGTTTGAAAAAAGAATTTGAGATGCATTATTTTGAAAAATATGTCTCGATTACAAATTGAACATTTGGCAAAAGAAATTTTTATTTATCAGTTAACTTATACACAAAAAGTTCATTTATAATTTTATATACAAAACACATTCATTGAATAGTTCAATGGTTGTTCGGTCACTTAATGTGAATAAGAATTATTTTCAGTTAGAGAATATAATAAATAAATTTTTGGTCATGAAGTACTATATTTTATATAATAGGCACACTAATATATTACAAAAGAATGGTGAAATTGGTATTCAATAAATTCGTTCAAGTGACAATCTAACATATTTGTTCACTAAGGTATTACTTATCGCAACATTCAAGAAATTAGTTAATAATATTGAAATATGACGTTTTAAAGATTTTCAATGATATTGCAAATAGAGGGAGTTTAATACTGTATTCTTTTTCCCTTAACCAAAGATTTTGTCCCATTGGGTTTTCCTGATAAGGTTTTTAATGAGGCAGTATACCATTTGCAATGCGGGAATAGTGTACTCTTTTTCCTTCACTAGTTTTTTTTCCCAGTGAATTTTTACTAATAAGGTTTTAATAAGGCATATTCTTTATAAAGATGGACATCCAAGGGGGAGTGTTATAAATATATAAATAATTATGGATGTCCATTCATCTATCCCACTACTCATAAGATAAATGTGGATGTCTATTCATATATCCTACTACTCAAAAGTTTTTGTAATTAAGTTTAATTTTATTGCATCATTTATGTTGTAATTTATGTTGTAATTTATGGTGAATTTATATATTGTAACATATGATGAAAATGAACCCTATAAATAGGAATTCATATTACTTTGTAATACACCAAGAAAACAATAGAAAACTTCCTCTTCTATATTCTTATTTTTGTTCTTGTTCTTGCTTTTATTTTCTTTATTTTTCATAACAGATATTTTAATTTATGATAATAATAATTGTAATAAAATATAATTTTATTAATTTATTTTATTTTTATATTAATTTATTTATATTTCTTTAATATAATTATATTTTATGTGAAATAATTATTTTTAATGAGACAACAATATAAAAAACATGTGCAAGTGCAAATTATAAAAAAAATATATATAAATTATATGCAAATTATTTATAACGAGCACATGACAATTCATTAATTTCTCCGTCTGAAATGTTTATTATTTTGTAAGTAAATTAAATTACTTTTTTTATAAATATTGGAGTTTAATTTATTATTTAATATTTCAATTCGACAAAATTTGATTTAAATTTTTAAAATAATTATTGTATAAACATAATTTGAAATTAATTATTTTTAATCTAAATAATTATTTTTTTCTAGATCCAAATCAAAAGGTATAATTAGTGAAATCAAATGTTACTATTTTTCTAATCAACTTAGTTAAAAACAATTATTTCAAATAAAATTTGATTATATATAGTTTTTTAAATATAAATAATTAAATAAATATAAAAATGAGTTAAATAATAAAAAATAAATTTTAATAAAATTATATTTAATTATAATCACTACCATTTTAAAAATTATATTTCACTCATTTAATTTATTTTTAAATCTATTTATTTAATTTTATCTAAATTGTTACTTATTAATCAAAATTATTAGGATTAAAGTTTTTGTAACAAAAATCATTCCGACCACGTTTGATTTAATTGTTTATAGCAGTTGTTAGCTGTTATTGATAATAGATAGCTAGTGATTGGTAGTTAATAGTTGATGACTGTTATCTAATAGCTAATTGTTGGAGATATTTGATAAAATTATTATTAGCTGTTAATTGTTAATATATTTAATGATCATTAAAGATAAATATTAATATTTATTTTTTATTTAAATATTATTTTTAAAAGATATATTAGTCTTTTTTTACTTAAAAATTTAAGATTTTTTTTTTAAAAATTCAAATTGAAACTTTTACAAAAGCTGTTTTTTTTATTACCTAACAGCTAACAGCTGTTAATAACCAAACGCTATAATGCAACCATTAAAAATAAAAAAATTAACAGTCATTTCAAAATTTTTTACCAAACACTCACTTCATTATATTCCATTAATTGTAAATTCATTGATGCACAATTTAATTTTATATAATTAAGCCTTGCAAATTAAATTTGAAATTAATTAATTAAGCTCCCAATAACGGTTACATATATAATTCTCCTAGTTTAGTAACTTTCATAATAAATCTGAAACTTTTATCATTTGAATACATTTCAAAGAGAAAACAGGGTTTAATTATATGAATTTTTACTAAATTTATAATTACAACACAAACTCAGATAATTTTCCTTGATATGTTGCCATCTTGGATAATAATAGAAAGTTAAGCACCCATGTGGCAATTTGCCAAAAAAAAAAAAGATTATATATAAAAGACTATATATTAGTTGACATTAGTTTTTTTTTTTTTAATCATAGATATTATAAGTTGAGAGGTCTCCATGTCTCACATTTTATCTTACCACTAAATCAACTTAATTAGATCTAATTAATTGTAATTGAATTCACATATTGTAAAATAATAAAAAAGTGTTATAAGTTGTGTTATATTTCAATAGGCACAATCTCACATGGAAGGTTTACAAAGTTTTTTCAAGTCTTTTTTTATTAGAAGCTTGCTTGACTTGTTATCAAAATTAAAGATGAGGCATTGGCACCTCCATCATCTCCACCCATGTTTGACTTGGGTTGAGTCAAGTATGGGTTTAATTTTCCCTTTGGTAAATTTTGTTATATAGTTATTAATTTTTTAATTTGTAACAATTATATTAGTTTAGTTATTCATTGTTTATAAAAATTTTAATTTTTTTTTTTTTTAAATCTTGTACTTTTTTCAAACCGAGAAGCAATTAAGGTCCAATACCAGATTCTTCATTTTGAGACTCAAAACCACAGATATGGACCCATGGCCGACCCAATCTAGAGCAATGAACAGGGCTAACACTAGTTGCGAGATATGGAGCGTTGACTCTTGAAACCTTGGAACTTAAACAACAACCAGAATCATATGCCGGCAATCTCTCTGACTCTGTTGCACTTAATATCTTCCTTTAACCATTATTTTTGTGTACCCCATTTTAGATTCACAAATAATATAAAACATGGAGACTGATACGCAATACATATAAACATCAAATATAAAAGAAATCAAAGATTCAACATATCTTTTGGGTAATTTTCCACTTTAAAAAAGCATCAATAAAACTCTTTCCTAAGTGGCCTCCACAATCTCTACTTAATTAATTAATTTGTGTAATTAAAGCTCCAATAATGTTGTTTTATTGCTTAATTAGTATAAGCTTGGTGGGAAAAAGAAGTCCCACTTAGTCAAATAATTGCATTATAAAATCATATATATTATGATGCCAAATTGAGGAGGATAAGATTGAACTCGATCTAGCCTTCCTCGGCTACGAACAACCCATCATGTATATGGCAATTTGTTAGATTATTTGTCATTTTATAGTATTGGAATATGGGATTCAAACATAAATTTTTATTGTCAAGTTGCATTTGTATTTATTATCAAATTATATTCAAGCAGTCAGAATATATTATGTGTTTCATTTCATGTTTGATAATTTTTTTTTTTTTATGTATTATATTATTTATAAAAAAATATTGATTAATAAAATATTTTAAAAAAAATAATTAAAAAATAAAAAAAATAAAAAATAAAAAATAGGACACCTAATAAAATAAAAAATTTGAATTGATATTTAAATACGTATATTAATTTATTTAATATTTATCATTTAAGGTGTGTCGGTAGAAAATGTCTAAAGTTAAAATATAGTATTTTGATTTTAATTCCAACTTGTGATCTTTTAATTTTAAAATCTCAATCTATACCAAGTTACCAACTAAAAAAATCTATCATTAATACTTTAACTCGGTTCACCTCATATGAATATATATATATATAAGTTAAGAATTTTGACTCTGGTTAATTGCTAAAAATGAATTATATTTAACAAGTCCCAAGCATGCATTTTCTGTGAATTTTAGTAATATTTTTAAATATTTTAATATATACAAATTATTATTATTTTATTAAATTCAAATATTATCTTATGACAATTTTGAATATTAATTAATATAAATAAAATATATAAACTAACAGAAAACAAAAAAAAAAAAGAAAAAAAGAAAAACAGAAATTAAATATATTAATTTGTATATAATTTTAATTAAAACTAAAAAAATCACATCTTTCTTGACTATCAAAGGTTTTACCTTTATTGAATTTTTTTTTCCTTTCTTGCGTTCATTTCTTATTGTAATGAGATAACTTTATATAAAAAGATTTACTTTGACACATAATAAAATTTTTTAAAAGAGTTACTTTACATGTGGTGAAAAAAAATTTAAATAATTATTTAACTCAATTTTTATTATACATATATTTTAAGGATTAGTCTAGTTAGTAAAAAAAATTATTTTCTTTTTTATTAATTAGAACTCAATTTTCAAAATCATCACTCGATAAATGATTTTTAAATATATAAATCGAATATAAAAAATATATTTTTACTTGTATTCGAGATGAAAACTTTATCTCGATACACATATTAGATGGTTGAATGATAAGGCAGAATTTTAGCAGAGGCATGAGTATGAGACCTCCTGTTTAACTATAAATATGCAAGTACAAACATATATGTATGCCACTCTTTAATTTACAGTACCATGAAACCTCTATATTATACAAATATTCACATATACTTTTAAAACTTAAATTTTTACATGATCAGCTAGTACTATTCCAAGGCAGGAGTAAGGGATGCCAATGTAATGTGTGCCTCACTGCAGACCTGAAAATGATAACCACTGAAAGGGGTGAGTATAAAAATACTCAGTGAATCCATATATATATAAATACATTAATTGGAGAAAAAAAAAGGAATTACATTTAATAATATTGAGAGGTCCACTATAATACAACTAAGTAGAAGAATTAAAAAGCATATATATAATGAAATAAATTTTGATGCAAGAGTATATACATTAAAATTTCTATAAATTAATATTTAATAAATTAATAATTTATATTAAATAATAATTTTTTAAGTATCGATTTAAATTAATAGATTAAATTAATAATTTTAATAAATTAATAAAATAATATTTTTGAAAAAAATTATTACATAATTATATGATTTTATTCATATTACAAAATTAATATTTTGTCAATATTATATATATAATGATATGAACTTTATTAAAATATGACTTATAAAAATTTTTTAAAATTTAAATAATTATATTAATTTTTTTTCATTTAATTTAATTCATATTCAATTTATTACTTTTTTTTTTCAATTCATTTAGTTCATATTTAATTAATCACATATTTTTTTTTTATTTCATTTCAATTAATTCATATTCAATTAATCATATATTATTTTGTTAATTTTAATTAATTTGTATTCAATTGATCATATATTTTTTCAATTTATTTAATTCATATTAAATTTATTAAGAGATTAGTAAAATATAATGAATTTTTAGCTATTAAATTGTAAATATTTTTTTAAATTAATAATAAATTAATATATATTTTAATTAATAAAATTTATGAGTTTGAGTGATATTAATTTATTGAGGTAATTGTAAGATAATAATATTATAATCACATACAGTGGAGGCGGGCGCGCTGACGCCACTTTCTTGATGTCAAAATTTTAATGCCTGCCAATTCGAATGCAACAAAAGAGAATAACATAAAGCTAAAATTAATAATCACTAGTGCAAGTGTTTGTGTGCGACACATTGACGTTGCTGTTGAACTATTATAAGAACCCCCCCTTGCGAGCTTTAGGCTATGCTCACTTAATTCCCCCATCCCACACAGATGGTGAGGCAATGGAAGGAGGCAATCACCTTGGGCGGAGGAGTTGACGGTATTGATGTTATCCCCCACGGCTGCAGCATGGGTGGTGGCTCTTGTATAGTAGTATTGTGGGTAGCTTTGTTGACCCTTTCTGTTCTTTCAGCCATAATCTTGTCTTGTGCAGAAGGTGCTAAAGACAAGCCTTCAGAAGCTGATTCAACCATTTACGGGGGCGGAGGATGTGGTGCTGGTTGTGGTGCAGCTTGTGGTGGATAACTTTATAAATTTAGAAATTTTTAGATAAGTTTGGTACATCACATTATATTATAAATTAATTAATAATGATTTGATATATAAACATGTTAATTATAATATTATACGAATAGATTGCAATATTCACCTAAAGTTTTTTTCTCAAAAACTTCACACCAATAGGAACTTCTTTGTATTTTTAAGAGTAAAATGGTATTATGAACTGAATTTTGTATTTTCATTTTAGTCTCTCCTACTAAATATTCACCAAATGATTGATAATTAAGAGTGTGTATATATATTCATTAAAGAAATGCCACTAGCTCAATAATCTTGTACCATGTTTCAGTTTATTAGTTGAAATTTAAAGTTAATTAATTTAAAATTTAGCTTATATTCAAGTTTGAGCAATGTTAAGATGGCCGAGTTGGTCTAAGACGCCAGGGTTAGTACTGGTCTAAGACGCCAGGGTTAGTACTGGTCTAAAAGGGCATGCATTCATTCGAATTCTATTCTTGACAATTTATTTTTTTCCAGCTATTAAGTACTAATATGTAACCCATATAAAATTCAACATCTGCATTCCTATACGAGGATTGAAGGGTTGATAAATGAAGCAATAGTTCTCATACATAGCAATTAAAAAAAAAACATAATAAGAAAAAAGTAAAGAATTTTGGTGATCTTGAGGGCAAGAGGGAACAAACAAAACTCATGATTTTCTATTTTTTTTGGTCCTTTGCTCAGTGAATCAGTGTCTTCTCAATTATTGGATTCTTGAAGTTTCTTTTAAATACAGAACAAAAACAGTTTTTGATATGATGCAAATTTTTTTATTAGATTCAGGAAAATAAATAAATGATGATGTAGATCCCTTGCAAAAATGTACAAATTAGCCATCTAATGATACCAATCAATATCATATACAACGAAAGAGGCAACAAAACCAGCATTTAGACAAAACACATGGGAGTCTCAGAAAGGCAAAATTGTTGCTTTCTAAAAAGTGAAAAATTCAACTTGCAGAAGACCTTCTACACTGCAATTCATTAGAACTAACCTTCATTCTGTTCTTTGAAGACCCAGAACTGCTATCATATTTTCCTACTTTACTTGGCAAATTATCAGATTCAATATCCGAAAACGATGAATATGTTCCATATACTTTCTTCTTTGATCCACAAGACCAGTGATGGCCGCGAGCATATTTTGCAGCTTTCCACGCAATCTTGCAAGGTAACTTGATGCAGTACCAAACAATACAAAGTGGACAAGAAACACAGAATAAACAAGCACTGCAAGAATACTCCGCAGCTTTATAGTAACAATTCGAATCTTGCTCCTTAGATGAAGAACAAGAAGAAGAATTACCCTTAGAAGAAGAAAAAGAACAAGAATTATTAGAAGAAGGTCTTGCCTCCATTCTTTCATCTTCTCTTATCAGAAGAATTTATCTTTGCTTCATCTCGAAGGAGAAAACTTCCTTCCATTACTATGACAGGTATTTCCTTTTCCTTTTCCTTTTTTTAATTTTCAAGAATGGTAAATATTCCAATAAGAATTATGAACATTACAAAGCAATCTTCCTGAGAAATAGACTTTAGCAAATTTGAAGCATTGGAATATGCCTTGAAGTCTTCTTTACGTGTTTCAAATGTTCAGATTCCTATAGAGCCCGGCTAAGTTGATCTTGATGTTGGTAAAGATCTTGATTTAGTTGCAGGAAATTCCTATCCATTGACACAGATAATATCAAATAACAAAATAATTTACAATTTAAATATATAGCTTATAATATAACAATAACTTTAATATTAACATTCAATTTATTATTATTATAATTATTTAATTTGGTGTGATATCCCTTTTAGAACATGGCAAAAACAAAAAATAAACAAGTGACTAATGAAAAGGAAAAATTAACCTTATTTCACATATTTCTGCAAAATTCCCATTACTTTCATACTTAATTTAACTTTCTTTACATTGCATAAATAAGGTAATTAATGTTAAATCATGATCAAAATTAGTAAATTATTCAATTGGGTATGACCCAAAAGAAATTAATAAACAAAAAAACCATTTAGTGAAGCATAATTGATTACAACTCAAGAATAGAAGTGTTGAATTGTTGATTAATGATAATCACTTCCTGAGAATTGTTGTAATCAACATCTTAGTCTATAATAATTAAAGAATATGCACTTTAATCCCTAACATCACTTAATTACTTTTTGGGGGCTATAATTTCAATTTTTATGTGAATTTAACAACCAAAATCAAATTTCATGAACAATACCCACACAGAAATTATTGAAATTTACTGATGAGAAATAAACAAGAAGAATAAGAAAAATAAGAGTTGAAATTAAGGGTTAAGTACTCGCAATGAAATCATAAAATAATCAAATAAATCATAATTCTGATAGAATTAGAATTGTTAGATCTTTACCACTTCCACCGCTTCTCATTGTTTCAAAAACATAACTGAAAATCCAATCTAAAGCATACTCAGCCAGCAAACAACTTTTGTTTGGAACTTAAGATCCACAAATTGGATAGAGTACAAAGAAAGGGAGAAAAAGGAAGAGAACACGATGATTGGGTGGAAAGGTGTTTGGATGACAATAAAGGGTGAGAAAAAGATGGTTCTGAACAGAGTACAGAGGACGGAGACGGACCGTGGAGAACCCGTCTCAGTGAATAGAATATCAAATAATTTTCAAGAATCAAACTACAATCTATAAAGTTGATAAAGAATAATAATGAATTAATTTTAATTAGAAATGGGAATTATTAGAGTAATAAAATTGATAATTTTTTGTATTAAGTATATTTTTTAGAATTTTATAAAATTTATATATATATATATATATATATATATTTAAAAGTAAGGAATTAGTTATGTTTGAAATAAATTACATCAATACTAATATAAATAGAAAAGTAATTAAACTTTAAACAAATAAAAACAAAAATTAATAAGAATATAATCTAAAATAAATTTCAAATTAAATATTTAATATTCTAAAAATTCTAAATAATATATATCATTTTATAAAATTTATTTATGAAGTAAATAAATTTAATTTTTTTATTAATTTATGCCTACTTTTATTAATAATTTTGATAATTATATGTAAATAAATTTAATTTAGGGATATCAATGTTCCCTCTATCTTTACTTTTGTCAGAGTATCAAATAAAATAGAAGTTAAATAGCTTTATTTATATATATATATATATATATATATATATATATATATATATTATAATGCCAATGCAAATAAAAGAAATGCATAAAATTTTATAACCTCATCAAATTAAAGAAGTTATATTTAATTGATTTTGATTCAATTGAATGCCAACTAATAATTCATCTAATTTGAGAATTTGATAAACTGATTTGCAATAAAAATTAAAATTAAAATATAATTAATGATAAGTTTAGTAAATTTATGTATAATAAAAGTGTTTAATAAATTATTTTGTAAATAAATTAATGATATAGTTATAGTTAATATAAAAAATGTATAATCCAGGTTACATGTACAAATAAATATAAAATATATAACATACTAATAATTTCACATGAAAATCAATTAATCAATAGTAACAATTTGTTTTAATAAATAATATAATAAAAAATATTTACATATTTAATAAAATTATAAATAAATCTGTCCAAAATCTGTAACAAAATAAATTATTTAGTGTATATATATTTTTGGAATTAATGGACGAGCACTTCCATAATAAGTGTTTGAACCTGATTCATTAATAAATAAATTAATCAATTTAATTATTTATATATAATAATAAGTTATTATATTTATATTTTATCTATTTAAAATTTAAAAAAGATAAAATAATATTTCATCAGTATTATAGGAATTCTATCTATAAAGAAATTTTAAGAATTCTAATAAAAAAAATAGAAAGAAAACCCTCTAAGTTTTATCTTTTTCTATCTCTTTAGAAAAAGAGAGAAAAAAAATCTCTGCAGTAAGTAAAATAAAAATAAAGAAAAAATTCTTTCGATCTGTTATTATTTCTTTAATTTATTGTCGTGAATAAATAAAAAAATATTAATAATTTTTAAACTGTAATTAATAATTTTTTTATTTATAATTAAATTTTAAACTGATAACACAAGTAAATAATCAATTAACTGGATCAAATAGATTACATCAAATATATTCTAGAGTATAACTATTCATAAAATCTTAAAGAAATAAGCTAGAAAAATTCCATGGTAATTTTTCAAAGAAGTGAGAGTCAAAGATGTTGATCAGCACAATAATTTGCTACCCTATAATTATGTTGGACCGATACAAAATACATTCCTTCCATACAAATTCTTATATATTTGAAATTTTTAATCTAAATCTGAATTGAAATTGAGATGAGGATGAAGTTCTTCTCCATCTTTATAGTTACATATCATTAACTCATTAAGACTCTTCTAAGGCTTAGCTAACTTTTTCTGCCTCCTCGTGTTGCTACCAGTGGAGCCAAATGAGTAAATTCAATAATGAAACTTTCTTTGTAAGCACAAGCATTCAAGAAAAATTACAGATGTTTTCTTGGAAAATTATGCACACTCCAACAATAGAGACGCGAAATACTCCTAAAATTAAAACGGTATTTGATGATTTGATTTAATACTTAGAATTTTCAAAAATTAATCTTACTTTTTAAAAAAAAATTATTGTTTTAAATTATTTAATAATTTTTATTTTTGAATTTCAATTCATTTAAAAAATAATGTCAATTTAAAAAAAAATACCATCAAATAACAAAGATGAAACATAATTAAATAATAAAAAATAATTATTTTAATTGAATATATAAAAAGTAAAATATTATTTATTTTAATTTTAAATTAAATATAAAAAGTAAAAAAAAATGTATTTCATAAAAAAAATCATATATTTTTATTTTATTTAAATTTAAAACTAAAAAAATAAGTTTTAATTAGGTAAAATTTTAAAAATTAAAAAATAATTTATTAAAAAGCAAAAATTTACTCGATGAAACATGAGTATTTTATATTTTATTAAAATTTAACTGAAAAAAAAAGATGAAATTATTAAATTATTTAATAGAATTAAAATATATAAATTAATTAGTTAATTTTTTTAAAATTAAGATGCAAATATTAATTAAATTAATTTTAAAAATTAAAAAATAATTTATTCTTAATAAAATGAATAAAAACGAGGTAAGCAAGGAATGCTATTGCCAGCTAAATTAGCTTCTTCTTTTTTCATACATTTATCACTAACACTAGATTAGATTATAAATAGTACAGTGCATAAATGATCGAAATTCAGCTATGTAATTTACAAGAAACCATTCCATTGCATCTCATAAATCATCAATCTTTCTCTTTCTCCTCATCATAAGAATCAAAATCAGAATCTTCATCCTTAACATCCTCACCAGCAGATTTCAGACCAAGCTCTTCCATCAAATTATCATTATCATCATCACCACAAATCCCTAACAATTTTCTCTTCAATATAGCTTCAAATATTGATGGAATCGCCTCTTCATCCCCTTCATAGTACTTCTCTATCTGCTTCTTTAGCTCTGCAAGTGCAACCATATCAACCCTCAAAACAATATATTTTAATAAACGCCAAGTTTTGAAATTTTTATTTTTTTTCCATGATTTTCCCAGCAGCCAAACAGAACCCAACAAAAATCATAAGCTCTTTTTCTTACCTTGGTTGCTGCTTTCAACAGAACCGTTTCGGTTCTGGATCTAGGCAAATTTTGCTTCGCTGGATGAACTGGACTCAGATGAGTAAAATCTGAATCTAGAACGCGTAAAGTAAATAAATTGAGCGGAGGATACGTTGGGGTTCGGTCTGGATATTGGAGAAGTGAGGAGAAAATTGCGAGTGAAGAGGGAGAAATTCCTCAGAAAAGCTATTTTCATGGCTGCCTGGCCTTTTTCTTTTCCTCAGGGTTTAGGGTTTATTACAAGGTGGAAGAAGCGTTTATACATGACTGGGCCCAACTCCAGTGATGAACTAGTCTTGATTTTCCGAATGTATGGGCCTTTTGCTGGACGCAAACATCGAAACCCATGAATAATTTTTTTTTTAATTTTATAATTTTCAGTAATAAGGGAATTTTTTTTCAGTAATTATATAAACACCCATTTGAAATAAAAACTATACAGTAAAATCACTATAAATTAATATAATTAGAACTCATGAATTTTATTAATTAAAATAAATATTAATTAATTAAATATTAATTTAATTTATTAAATAAAAAATTATTATATAATATAAATTATTAATTTATAGATATTTAGATGGACCGAAAATATTTTTTTATATAAAAAATTGAATTGAATAGGTGATATGAAATATTTTAAAATAAACTAATGAATTTTTTTTTTATTGGAATAGCTAATCGCCCACTTGGATCACCCCTGCCTCCAGCTCTCATTAATTGAGATTAAATTTTTTAAAATAAATCAAAAATATATTTCCTACATACGATCTATATATTCAAAACTAAGTGTAGAAATGTTCATTTTCATCATATAATATTGATTACCTCACTTTTAATTTATGATAAAGCCAATTATCAAGTGGTGCAATAACAATCTCACAGTATAAGATGGTAGAAATTCAAAAATTTTATGTTCCTTAATTAAGAATCAAATGTTCAATGTAAGCTTTCCATAAAAAAAAAAACAAAAAAGTTTAATATACCTAATAAATAAAACAATTATAAAATGCCAGTTTCATTTTCACTTTCATTTTCCTGCTTTATGTGTGCTGGATTGGGATATGAGATTAACTAGGCTTAAAGAAAACTTTTGATGTTGTTTAGCATCCACATCATGTATTATGTGCTTTGCAGTTAATTTACATCCAGTAAATTGATATACCACCTTAATTAGTTTTGTTGAATTTTCTTTTTCTTTTTCTTTTTCTTTTGCATCCAACGATTTTAATTGGTCACCAACTACATATATATATATATAACAACCATTTCAATTTAGTTCTATAAATATAGTTTTACTATATAAGTTATACTTTTAATATGGGTAATTTTTAAACTGTTAAAATTTATTGGGACAAAACTAAATCAAGTAAGATTTTGTGAATAAAAAAATTAGGTGCGAAAAAATTATCCCTTTATAAATTTTATTTGGCTCAAATTTAAATTAATTCTTTTATTTAAATTTGAATTAATTGAAATTAATCACGGGTGATTTTACCTAAAAAAAAATTATAGCTTTTGATGAGGTGGATCAATAATATTAATTAATTTATGAAATTTTATAATTTTTAAAAATTAAAATAATACTTTTTTATTTTTTTTAAATAACGGAGTCAATGTTAATTTTTCAGTGTGTCATAATGTAAATTTCTATAAATTCACATTATTTCTCAAGATTTTATTTATTTTTTCTTTATTTTGTTGGAAAAGAAATGGAAAAAGATGACATGAAATATGAAGTTAAAAGTTGGTAATGGAACCTGTTTTTGTTAGCCAGCATCAAAGACTAATATAATTAAGCACTCAGCGCACAGTACTTAATTTCCCTTGAGCCTTGTTTGATTAGTTAGAATAGTAGAGTTAGAATGAGAACGAATATTTATTCTCAAATTTTTAATTGTTGGATAAATCAAAATAATAAGAATTGAAATTAAAGATATGAAAATTAAAATATTTTAGGAAACCAGGAATAATACTATTGGACCTAATCAATTAGTAACATTCATCATATAAGTAAGAGGTTCAATCCAAAATTGTGTAAACTAAATAGAATAAGACAAATCCAGAGGACTAAAAGGCGAGGAAGATTTCCTCGCTTTAATGTCCCAAATGACTCTGCATAAAAAATATTCACAGGAGAATCGCCTAAGGTCATGAACCAAAAGCAAGTTAGGTGTTCTCGCTCAGTCATCATATTAGCTTGCTAAAGGATAGGCTCGCAGAAGAAGGCAGGAGCCCCATTAACCCTTGCATGTTGTAGACGAATCACAAAGATTCAAGGAAGGGAATTATCTCTCTCAGTTCATTAATTATCTCTGATATGACACTTGATTATAGGGTGGCACAGCCACTGAACATATACTATAGACCATCATTATCAACCTGACAAAAATTACATGGAGTCTCGAGACATAAGTTATCAATGGCAAAGATTATGGTAGATTTTGTGGATTCTAAATGGCAATGGTTATGGCTTGATTATAGAGATTTATTTTAATTAGTTGCATTATATATATATTTATATTGTTAGCTAAAATAGAGGATTCATAATCAGTGTGTAGATATTATTACCTAAAACAGATTATACAGTAACTATTATATAAGAGAAAGGATCCTCATGAAAAGGGGGGAAAAACAATTAATTTAATTTATCATGGTATCAGACTTTAATTTTTGAATTCTTCATTGAGTCATTTGTTTCTTTTCGGTTTTAATTTTTTGTAGAGTTTGTTGGTCTATTTTCTTTTCTGACTAGATTACTTGAGATTTCGGATTAATCAAACTTGTGGTTGACATTTTTGAATTGGGATTTTTTTTTTGTGTTTGCAAGAATTTTTGAAAAAATGTCATTTGAAAATTCTTTTAGAAAAATCTCTACAGAAACTTTAGCTATTAGATTTACAGGAAAAATTATGCAGCGTGGGAATTTCAATTCAAAATGTTTCTGAAAGGGAAGGAGCTTTGGAGTCACATTGATGGGTCTTCTCCTGCTCCTACAACTGGAACGAAACTCAGTCAATGGGAGGCAAAGGATGCTCGAATTATCTCTTGGATCTTGGGAGCCATTGAAACTCATATGGTGAATAATTTACGATTCTTTGATATAGCTAAAAAAATGTGGGAGTATTTGAAATGCATATACCACTAAGATAATACCGCAAGAAGATTTCAGCTAGAACTTGAGATGAGCAACTTCAGCCAAGGTAATCTATCAATTGTATAATATTATTCTGGATTTCTTAACCAATGGAGTGAATATTCTGGCATTATCTACAGTAAGGTACTTACAGAAACCTTAGCCAGCCTTCAAGCAATTCATGAAGTAAGTAGACGTGATTAGTTCTTGATGAAACTGAGACCAGAATTTGAAGTTGCTCGGGCTAGGTTGTTAAATAGAGATCCAGTTCTTTCGTTGGACGTATGTCTTGGAGAGTTGTTGTGGGAGGAACAAAGACTGGCCACACAAGCTGTTATAGGCACATTTAAGGGATCATTTGAAATTATTAATGTTGCTTACGCTACTCAAGGGAAGAGCCGAGGGAAGGGACACGTATAATGCTACTGCTGCAAAGAGTTCGGACATATTGCTCGTAACTGTGGTAAGAAATTCTGCAATTATTGTAAGCAGAATGGACATATTATCAAAGATTGTCCTACACAACCAGAAAATCGAAAGATTCAAGCTTTTCAAGCTGCTATTTCAGATCCTAACATTACTGCTAGCAATAATCAATCTATAGTTACTCCAGAAATGGTCCAATAGATGATTATTTCCGCATTTTCTACCATTGGACTTCAGGCCAAAGGTAAGGCTGTTTCTTTTCCTTGGTTTGTTGATTCTGGAGCATCGAATCATATGACTGGCATGCCTAATTCATTACATAATCTACAAAAGTATACTGGTACGCAAGATATTCAGGTTGTTAATGGCGATAACCTTCCAATCACAGCCATTGGTGATATTGGACCTTCTTTTCGTAATGTATTTGTTTCTCCCGAATTATCTACTAGTTTATTGTCTGTTGATCAAATGGTGGATAATAACTGTGATGTACATTTCTCTCGTGATGGTTGTCTTATATAAGATCCGATGTCGGGAAGGTGATAGCGAAGGGACCTAAAGTGGGGAGATTATTTCCGCTGTAGTTCAGTATTCCTGAAAATTTGTCATTAGCTTCTATGGTTGTTGAAAATAAGGCTAGGGTCTGGCATAGACGTTTGGGCCATCCAAATAATGTAATTTTGAATCATTGGATAAAGTGTGGTATTCTTGGTAATACAAATAAGTGTCTTGCACATAGACTACCACTTGACTGTTCTACTTGCAAACTAGGAAAAAGTAAAACTTTGTCTTTTCCTATATTTGGTGGTCATGCTAATTCTTGTTTTGAGATTATACATAGTGATGTTTGGGGTATTACTCCAGTTATTTCCCATGCGCAGTATAAATATTTTGTGACATTTATTGATGACTACAGTCGATTTACATGGATATAATTTATGCATTCCAAAGCTGAGGTATTCACAGTTTTTCAAACTTTTGTGGCTTATATTAAGACACAATTTTCAACTTGTATTAAAGTTTTGCGGTATGATAATGGCGGCGAATATATGTCACGTGAGTTTCACGTTTTTTTACATCAGAAAGGTATTGTATCTCAACGATCATGTCCTTACATCCCTCAACATAATGAGGTGGTTGAACATAAAAATCGACACTTATTGGATATGGTTCTAACATTACTCTTGGAATCTTCAGTTCCACCTAAGTTTTGGGTGGAAGCTTTGTCTACTGCAGTTTATCTGATTAATCGTCTACCTTCTCAACAACTGAATTTTGAATCTCCATACTATCGCTTTTTGGTTTACATCCTGATTATCATATGCTTCATACATTTAGTTGTATTTGCTTTGTTCACTTGCCTTCTCATGAACGTTATAAGCTTACATCACAGTCTGTTCAGTGTACTTTTATGGGTTATAGCACCGCTTACAAAGGTTTTTTGTGTTATGATGCAATTGCAAATCGTTGGTGTATTTCTAGAAATGTAATTTTCTTTGAACATGAGTATTATTTTCTGCAACATGCTTCTTCATTTGACAAGATTCTGCTTCCTAGCTTTGATGAGTCTCCATTAATTGAGCGGTTTAAACCTGGTATGGTCTACCACCGAAGACAGCCCCCCTCACCACAAATCCTTCCCGACACTGATCTAGTGTCTGCTTTTGTGGTTCCTCATAGATCTTCTCGTATCCATCATCCCCCCGATAGGTATGGTTTCTCTTCCACTTTAACGGATACAACAGTTCCTACTTCTTATTCTCAGGCAGCTAAACATCCATGCTGGGTGAAAACTATGCATGAAGAACTTCAAGCTCTTCAGGAGAATCATACTTGGGATATTGTTTCATGTCTTGCTGGAATTAAACCTATAGGTTGCAAATAGGTCTATTCTATTACGCTACGATCCGATGGTTTACTTGATCGATATAAGGCGAGACTAGTAACTCTTGGTAATCGACACGAATATGGAGTTGATTACAAGGAGACTTTTACTCCTGTAGCAAAGATGACAACAGTGCAACTTGTTTTAGCCATTACTGCCTCCAAGGGTTGGTCATTACATCAGATGGATGTTAAAAACACCTTTTTGCATGGAGATCTTAAGGAATAGATTTATATGAATCCACCATCGGGGTTGTTTTCTATACCCTCTCCTGATGTTTGTAGATTAAAACTCTCACTCTATGGTTTAAAACATGCTCCCCGTGCATGGTTTGATAAGTTTCGCACTACACTTCTTAGCTTTTCCTTTGTTCAAAGTCAATATGATTCATCTTTGTTTCTTTGTAAGACTGCAACAGGAATTATATTGCTGTTAATATATGTTAACGTTATTATCATCACCGGGACAGATTCAAAGTTGATATCTCAACTACAGGAACGCCTTCACGATTCTTTTCACATGAAGGACTTGGGTCCACTAAACTATTTTCTAGGCCTTAAGGTGCACTCTACTCCAGCTAGTCTTTTTCTACATCAATATAAATACACTAGGGAGTTAATTACTTTAGCTGGCCTTCAAGATGGGCGTTCTATTGATACTCCCTTGGAAGTGAATGTTAAATATTGTCATGATGAGGATGATTTTCTATCTAATCCCTCTTTTTATAGACAACTAGTGGGAAGTCTCAATTACTTGACTATCACTCGGCCTGACATTTCTTTTGTTGTACAACAAGTTAGTCAGTTTATGCAGGTGCCTCGGCACCTCCACTTAGTTGTTGTTCATCGCATAATTCGCTATTTGCAAGGCACTTCTGCTCGTGGTCTTTTCTTTCCTATGGACTCTCCTATTTGCTTAACAGCATATAGTGATGCTGATTGGGCTGCCTGTGTTGATACTCGACGTTCTGTTACTGGTTGGTGTATGTTTCTTAGTACCTCTCTAATTTCCTAGAAAAGCAAAAAGCAAGATCGAGTATCTAAGTCTTCCACTGAGTCTGAGTATCCAGCTATGTCCTCTGCATGTTCTGAGATTGTTTGGCTTCATGGACTATTGGCTAAGTTTGGATTTCCACAAATTAAGCCTACTCTGCTTCATGCAAATTATACTAGTGCTATTCAAATTACTGCTAATCTAGTATTTCATGAGAGCACCAAGCATATTGAAGTGGATTGTCACTCTATTCGTGAAGTATATGATGCTCAAGTCATCTCTCTTCCATATACCTCTACAGATCTTCAAACTGCTGATGTGCTTACTAAGGCTCTATCCCGACATCAACATCAATTCTTTGTTCGCAAATTGATGCTTTTTGACCATCCAACATCAATTTGAAGGGAATATCAATGGCAAAGATTATGACAGATTTTGTGGATTCTAAATGGCAATGATTATAGCTTGATTATAGAGATTTATTTTAATTAGTTGTATTATATATATATATATATATTGTTAGCTAAAATAGAGGATCCATAATCAGTGTGTAGATATCATTACCTAAAATAGATTGTACAATAACTATTATATAAGAAAAAGGATCCTCATGAAAAAGGGGAAAAAACAATTAACTCAATTTATCATAAATGACAATAATATGATAAACTATAAGTGACAATAATATAATAAATTATCTCACTATCTAATAAGAGACAATATATACGATTACCTCCTTACCAAGCCAACAATACCAGCACACCTATCACTTTTATCAAATCAATAAAATATCTCCAAACAACATAAATATAAAAAGTAAACTCCTTATTTATGGCAATACCAGAACTTCTCAACCATTTATCATATCTCAATTAGTTTATTAGATGTTTATATTTAATTCTCCCAAAACAAATTTCTGACTTAAATATTGAAATGGTCAGACACTTTAATGTTTTTTCCCTATTTTAAAGATTCAAACATTTACTCCTCAATTAATTCAGGTTCAGGCCCTATTAAAGAGACCCATCCATCACTTTGAAAGGCTTTCTAAACTCATCATCAGGATTTTTATTATTGACGGGCAAGTGAAAATCAATGAGGATGAAAAAACAAGAATAAAATTTGTAGACGCAGGAGTGAAAAATCATATTGCAGATGATCAAATTAAGAAACTGCAATTTGCTTCAAGTTATTGATTTGACTCCGAGTTAAGTTATTGATTTCAAATCTCCATCAAAATAATTCTTGTTCCTTTTTCCTTTTTTTTTTCACTTAATATTGTAGATTTCGTTTTGATTTCACGTATTTTCACTATCCTTTTGTGATGATTTAATATTGTAGATTGTTTAAATTACATTGGAATTAATTTGTTTACAGGTTGGTAAGTTTAAAATTGAATTAATTGATTATAAATTGCTATGGTTTTATTTTTTTAATTTTTTAATAAATTTATGAATTAATTTTCTTATTTTTATTCTAAATTTTACATGTCATATTTTTCATTTCATAATTTTATTTTCATTCTTTCATTTTGCTTACCAAGATTTATATTCCACTTTCTATTTCCATAACTTCATTTCCATTGAATAATTTTCAATTACATTCCCACGTAACTTATAATCAAACAACCTTTAATACTATTCTTTTCCCACTTGATTGAATTTGAATTTATATATTAATTGAAGCAATTTAATGTTTCTGCACTACAGTGTTATTGTCCAAGAAAATTAGCCCAAGTGTGTATAAATAATAATGCATATTAATGACTGTAGAATCCGTTGTTGCAGTTAACCAATATTTTCAGACTCGGTCTAATTTAACAATTGAGAAAAATAAAGAATTATAAACTAGAAATTTAATTAAAATTTAATTTAAATTAAATCAAAAATAATTAAATTAATATTATAAAATAAAAATATATAAACTTTATTATATAATTTGATATTTATTATCTATATACTTAAAATAAATATAACATACATATAATTAAAATTAAATAATAAAGTAACTAAATAACTATATAATTAAATATTTATTAATTTATAAAAAAAAAATTCATTAATAAATCTAATTAAATAATTAAAATAATTAAATTACTTTTGATAAACAAGCTAAATTTAGTTAATTTAATTTAATTTAATTAAATAAAAATATTTTTATTTAATAAATTTAGTCAATTTTAAATTTTTAATTAAATTGTTTATAAAATTATACTTCTATTAATATTACATATTTTTTATCATCAATTAATATTATAATTAAAAAATATACCTATACAAAATGAATAAATTAAATAAATACTAATTAGATAAATAAATAAATATTAATTAAAACATCAAAAGGCAAAATAAATGAATATTAATTAGTTTATTGTGCATTTTTTCTTCCTTATTTTTTAATAGCTAAATAAATGAAATCCTAAAAACTTTAACTAAGTCGCGGTCAACGCTTTCCTTACACTCTCCCTTTCGTTTAAATTTGCTCAAATAAACCTGGCACAAATTTCTCATTGTTCCTCATTTTCACAAAATTAATCCTAAATTTTTTACTTTTTATTTGTCAATAGCAATGTTTTTAGACCCTGTTCTGTCATCAAACCGGTAAAGACAAATGATAAAAAATCGGAGATCTAACAAAGATTGAACTGATATTATTAAAAAATAATTAAATTAATATTTATATAATATAAATTTTATAAGAAAATTAATAAAATAATATAAAAATAATTTTAAAATTTAAAATAATAATATAATAAATAGATAATAAGAATTTTAAAAGTAATAATTTTCTTAAAAAATGAGAGAAATTTAATTTTTAGTGCTAAAAAGTTTAAATTTATTTTATGATATATTTAAATTTTATTATTAATTTAAATTAGAAGGTGATTATTAAAATTAACTTTATAATATAATTCATTTAAAGTTAAAATAATATTTTTTATGGATATATATATATAATATTAAATATTATCAAATTTAGTATTATATATATATATTTATCATAAAACTAGCAATAATTGATCTTTAGTTTAGATAGTTAGTATTCTAACAAGTATTCCCTTTGACTAGGGTTTCAAATCTCAATAGAAATAATTTTTTTAAAAAACAATTATATTCGATTTACCTAATTTTGAGTCAATCCATTATTTAGTTAATTCAATCGAACTAATAATCAATTTTTATATAATAAAAAAAATTAAAAATAAAATTAATTTTTAGTTAAATTAATCTGACGAATCAATTCGATAATGGTCAATAGATAAACAAATGAAACTTAGAATTTTTTTTTAGGTTGCCATCACTACTTCCCTTCAGCCTCACTATCTCTATTATTTAGTTTTCCTTCTTTCTATTTGCTAGATCTGCACACAATAAAAATTGATTCAAAATAAGTTACACAAGATTATTTAAAAAAAAAAAAGTGGATTCAAAATAAGTTGCACAAGATTATTAAAAAAAACTTTGACATGATCCCATCAATTCGATTTTCAAAATCATGAGTTGAAGACTTTGCTAAGCCTTAATTATTGAGAAAGAGGATTTAATTAGCCTATGACCCACATCTCAGTTGTAGTTTTTATATATTAATCAAATAAAAAAATCTCAAAATGCTTAAGCACAAAGTAATTAATAGCATAAAGTGCTTAAGCATGACTATTATTATTATGAAAATAAATTATAGAATTTATAAATGTGTTTATAAAGATCAACTTTGTAAGTTTGTTGTTGTAGTGTATTTTTTGTACTAATAATAAAAAAATTAATTAGACTTTGTAATCCCAAACTTACATTAATCTCATACTTCCATTAAATAATTAGACAAAGCTCTGATAATGAGTTGAAGAAAGAACAGTGGGAAAGGAGAGGGCCAAACTAAAGAAGAATGGATTGGGTAGGAAGGAAGAGTTAAAAATAAAGTCAAAAGCACCTAATCAGCTTACAGCTATGTACCAATTAAAGAAAAGAAGTAAACAACTTGTAATCAGCATCTCTTCTTTTCTTGTTAATTACACACTTCTCTATAAAAGCTCTAGTCATTTTCACCATGACGTAAGACATTTATATTATGAATATTTTATTTTATTTTATGTAACATTTCTTATTTTATATATTAAATTATTTTTTTAATATTTTATCAATTAATATTTTTTTAAATAATATGATATATAAAAAAAAAAATAAAATAAAAAATATAAAACTGTATTTAATATTTAAATAATTTAAATTTTTTATTATATTTTATATCTTATATCGTTTTTAAAAGTCACGTTATTTTTTTTAAATATTTTAATAATTCATATTTTTTTTTATAATATGATGTACGAAAAATTAAAATAAAAAATGTTATACATAATAATATTACAGAAAATAAAATAAACAGTAAAACAAAAAATTCAAACTGAGCAGTGCTTCATGAAAAGTCTAAAAGCTATGTCACCAGAAATTCGAAAAAAAAAGTCTACAAAATTATCTATATTGAATTTATAATATTTGATTTGATATTTGTATTTGATAATTTATCTTGAAAAAAAAAAAAAGAAATAATTTCCCTACGCTGAAAAATTAAAGTAAAATTACTGTTTCAATAGAATGATAAATCTCAGACACTTTTGAATTTAATTTAAAATTGTGAGTTTTTTTTTTTTTTTATATTTGACAAAATAAAATATATGTTTTTTTTTTCTTATGAAAGCCACTTGATTTTTGTCTTCTTTTTCTTGTCATTTTTTAGATTTTATATGCTTTTGCACAGTACATGTGTGCCGTCCAATGCTCTAAATTTAACATGTTTTAATTTAATTTGAATGGTCTCTTAGAATATGTGAACTCTGAAGGATCATTTTGTTTCAAAATTCAAAGAAATTTTATTTTTAAATACTCCCTCTCTTTCCTTCTTTTTTTTTTATCTATTATTTTAAAAATTTATTTATTTATATATATTTTAAATTATTATTTTAAATTTTTAAAATAATATTTATCATTTTTTTTCTATTTTATTTTTATAATATTTAATTAGAATATAATAATTTAATTTAAAATTAAATAAATGATATAAAATTAAATAAATTATTTAAAATTTAATTAATAAATATTTTAATATATATAAAATTTTAAGCGATAAATAAAAAAAAAATAAAAAGAGCAAGTCGGATGAAAATTTGTCACATCTTATTATATCATAATATTAAAAGCAAATTTCAATTTTGGTTTATATTTTCTTTCAAAATCCAAAAGAATCTATAAATGAAATAAAAATTGAGATAAGTATACAATGAAATTTCAATCGCATTAATGAAGAGAATGAAAGAAAAGAGCACTAAATTTTGATTTTTTTTTTTTTTTACTCTCATATTTTTTTAATAATTTAATTTAATTCATTTCTTATATAATTTCATATACTAATATTTTGAAACGTTGGTTCATGTCAATTTATTTGATTTTCAATTATCTCGAGTGATATAATTTCTTTTTATTTCATAATTTTAGTGATGGATTAATTAATAATTAATTTATGCATTACTCTTATGTATCTGAAAATTGAATATGAAGATTGGAATATCATAAAATCCCATCTTATTGCTTAAAAGTCGAATAACTAATAGCCATTGTCGAAAGCCAATTTAGGAGCTTAAGCTACATTTAGATGACTTCATTGAAAGTTAACATTTGATATTTAATTATTGATATAAAATGTTTGATAAAAAAAAATACTTTAAATTAGTAATTAATTATTTAAAATTTAATAATTTATAATTATAATTGTAATTAAAATATTAAAAGTTAAATTATAACTGCCAGTGTTTATTTTTTTCAATTCTCAAATATAATATATCTATTAATCATGTAACCAAATAAATTCTTAACCTAATTGTCACGATTATTGATATTGGAATAGAAAAAAGAACTGTCAAATATTATATAAACAATAATATATTTTTGTCACCAACTTTATCAATAAAAAATAATAACTGTAGGCAATAAGATTAAGTCAACCTAACCCATCGAGTTAGATTATGAATCAATCAACATTAATTAGATATAAATAATAATTACTAGATAAAGTGAATAATAATTAAATATATAAATTATAATATGTGTATTGTAATTAATACGTATTTATAATATGACGTGTTAAATTAAATTGGATAAATTACACTCGTCATCATTTATATATTGATTAACATATATTATCGTCTCTCAATTAAATATTGTAATATAAAAAATCCCTTATGTTATATTATTTGTTAAATAAAAATTTCTCAACTCAATTTTTTTTAATTTCTTTAACAAAATATATATGTGAATGCCGCATAAAATATGTCACGTTAATTCATCAACTGTTAAAATTTACTCTCCTCTCATGAGCCTGAAGAACCACTCTCCTCTTACCTTCTCTCTGCAACTTTTACGCATTTGAATCAAATATCATCTTTATAAAATTACATGTAAAAACACATAAACAAGAAATAGAAAACAACATTCAATACCTAACTTGATGCAGAAATAACGAGTTCAAAAGATAAATTGACAATTTATAAACAATACACTAAACAACGAAAAATAGTAGTTAAAAATTTTATTCAACATTTGATATGCATTAAAAAAAATTGCTATGGGCCATTTAAGCAAACTTGACATTCCCATGGATTTTACATGCTCCAAGTAAAGCTTGAAGGGGACTATGGTTATCAAAATCATACCAAACCGGTCGATCAAATTAAAAAAATAAAAAATCTGTCCGGTCAGTCTTTATTTGTCCATTCTGGAAAAATTGATTAAAAAATTAATGAATTGACCGGTTAACTGACGAATCAATCAAATCATACTAATTTTTCTAGTTCGAGCGGATCAATTTTTTTTTTTAATTTTTGATAAAAACGACATCGTTTTTATCAAATAAAAACAACGTCATTTTTATCAAGTAAAAACAACGTCGTTTTGAGTTAAAAGAAATTAAGAGAATTTTAGTAACTTCATTTCAATTTTACTTAACGCTAAAATCATGACCCTATTGCATGTTGCCCTATTGCGTGAGTAGATATTTAAGTAAGTAAATGTCCATAACTTACTATATTTATAACTTTTGACTTAATGTTATTGGATTGATACCATAGGTCTTGATACGATAAGAAAGTACCAAAAGATGATCAATGTGAACTCCGAGTATGAGAACGAGGAGATATGCGATGTGAAGATAAGTTGTGAAAGATGTACACTTATCATGAGTGTACATCTTTCATAACTTATCTTCACATCGCATATCTTCTCGTTCTCATACTCGGAGTCCACATTGATCATCTTTTGGTACTTTCTTATTGTATCAAGGATCAACTCAAAATAACGTTATTTTGAGTTAAAAGAAATTAAAAAAATTTCAGTAACTTCATTTTAATTTTACTCGACGCCAAAATCATGATCCTGTTGCATGTTATCCTATTGTGTGAGTAGATATTTGAGTAAGTAAATATCTATAACTTACTATATTTATAACTTTTGACTTAATGTGATTGGATTGATACCATAAAAAATCTAATTTTATCTAAATTCTTGATTTAGCTATAATTTTATTATATTTGTTTTCATCATATACATAATAAATGTCAAATTATATATACACACATATATATATACCGGTTTTTCTAGTTTAATCGGTTTAACCCCGATCAAATCTCTGATCCTATGATTTTTTATCTTCATTGGTTCTTTAACCGGTCCGGTTCTGAAAACATTGAAAGGGACATCAAACTTGAAATAGCTTGTGCTGAAACCTCTCTAACACAATTTGATTTAGCCTCAAGCAATTTGATGAGCAAAAAAATGCATCTAGCTTCATCCACCTATTTTTTCATCTCATATGTGCTACATGCTTGACAAATTATAGATGCAGCCGCTTATTGTGCACCTGGTGATCCAGATTTGAGGATATGAACCAATTCTCAGGGGTAAATTACATTGATTTCTCACATGATTAAATAAGATCGAAAGTAAGGAGCAAAAACACATAACCTTAAACCAAATCAATCCAAATTTAGAACCTCAAACCCATGAACCAGAAGAATCGGAGATGGAAACAGAAATATAGAGTTCTGGTGATAGAGAAACCTTTATTATATTGAGATAGGAGAGTCATAGAGAAAAAAAAAGATGTTGATACATGAACCTTCAAAAAGAATAAATCCAAAATAACTCTTCGAAGGGCTTAGATAAAGAAACAAACATGACTTGTTCCCCTTAGTTCTTTTACAGGATGCAAATATCCAAGTGGATAATGAGCTTGTGATTGGGGCTTTTAACAAAAAGAATGAATACCTAAGTGGTTGTTAATTCGGATTGAATCAAGTTGAGTTGTGAAATGGTGGTGGAGCCCATAACAGAAAGGACATCGAAAAAATTTATAGATCTAAAGTTGAACTTCTAAGACTATGGCCATAGCTCTGTAGCTTTAGCAGTCGTTGACATCCACAATTGCTAATAAGGCGAAGAAGGCGTTGGAATAATGTCGGGTTCAACAAAGAGGAGAAGTGGTAATGAGTCGGTAAGAGTCACAAAGAGAGTTGCACATCCTAACTAAGGCACTACACGTGAGAGGATGAAAGGAGGAAATAATGTCAATTGACTTTCTGAATAAATAATAGATGGGGTGGCATCCGTGTGTGCTAAGGAAACTAATGAAAAATGAAATAAAAGATTTTTATGTTATAAGTGATATAATGGTATAAATTTTTATGTTACAAAATTTAAATGAAGGTGTAATTACCCGTTCACTTATACTATGTTTGTTTTGATGAAATTGAGAAAGCAGAAAAGAAAAAAAGGACAATGAATATAATTTTCTTTGTTTGGTTAGCTAAAAAAGAAGATAAAAGATAAAAAAAAAAAAAAAAATGAAAGGAAATGTAATTTTCTCATTTAAATTTTATGACAAAAAAAATTCTCTCTAAAAAAGAGGAAAATTAAAAACTAAAAAAATATGAAATATAAAAATTATAAAAATAACTTTCATTTACTCCTCATTACTTTTCTTTTATAAGATTAAAATGATAAATTTATCTTCATCTTCCTTCGTTATGTAAAAAGGAGATGCAAATAATATAAAAAAATTAAAATTATTTTTTTTCTTTTCTCTTCAGTTTCTTATTTAATTTCTTTTTATTTCTCTTACATAATTAGAGCACCAAATATAACCTTATGAATTTTTTAAAGCTAGACCTGTTTAGAATTTCAAAACCTGAATGAAGTTTTGATCTTGCGATTTCTATGTGGGACCTTTTTAATTCTCACCCACACTGCTTGACTCATCGTCTATCCTAGGGGTGGAAGTTAAACCAACTAAACTGATTAAATAAAATAAAATCAATAAAATCAAATCAAAATCGACGGTTTCAACATACATTTGATTTGGTTTGGTTGAAAAATTATAGTAAATCGAAAATTTGATTTGGTTTATGATTTGAGTCTTTTTCTAGATTTGAAATCGAATCAAACCAAATTATATATATATATTACTTTATTATTATTATTATTATTATTATTATTAAATATGTTAGGTTTTATTTAATATACACTAATATTTTTTTTAATCTCAAATTAATTTAAAATTTTAAAATAATGTCATTCATGAAAATTAATTAAAAATAAATAAAAGAGTTAAATGATTGGGAAAAAAATAAATTTTTAATGTGTTAATTAATGAAATAGATAAGTTTTGTGTGTATATTGAAGTATTTTCGATATTATTTTATTATCGATATTTTGTCGGTATTTTTTCTAAATTTATAATAAAATAATGATAATTTATAAAAAATTTTTAATTTAAAACCGATAAACTAAAGACGATGAAATCAAACCTAATTAAAATCAAACCGATAGTTTAATTTAATTTAAATTTTTTTTAAGCTGAATAAATGAATTTGAATTAATAAATATTTTTTAAATTGATAAAATTAAATCGATATCATTCCTAATATGTCCTTATAATAACAATACCCATTCTCTAAATAAATAATTTAGACAAAATCAACCTTTCTTATTTTTTTATTAAATTATAATATCCTAAAAGATAATAATAATAAAAAGAATCTAAGTTTTAAAATGCATTTTCTTAAAAAAATTACAATACATTATAATTATTTTTTTATTTAATAATAAATAATAATATAAATTAATTTTCACTTAAATTTTTATTTAATTGAGCATTTATACCACTCAATTTTAAATTTTTAAAATTACAAAATCTAATATTTTTTGTGATAATTTTTATCATGATAATTTTAAAAACTCAATTTAATTTAAAAATTTAAAATTATGAAAATCTCATATTTTAATTTATATTAATAAAATGGAATGAGAATATTTTATAAAAAATAGAAACAACATATATCATTTAATTAAAAAATATTATTTTATAATTTTATAAAAGAAATATTAAATTTATTGCATTTACACACAAAACATATAATATTTATGCATAAGAGATGAATAAATTATCAATTAAACATATTATGAATAATTTAAACTTATAAATTTTAAGAATATTCTTAAATTAAACTATTAATCTTATTACATAGTATTAAAAATTTTAAAGAGAGAAAAAAAAAGAATTTTAATAAGATGCAAAAAATAAATTCTTTTTTTTTTTTTTTACTTTAGTAGCTTTATTGTTGGGCAAGTTAAGCATCAATCAAGCTTAAAAGAAGGAAGTAAAGAAAGCTAAAAAAAAATTATTAATGGATTCCACTGTCTGACTCTAGTATTTGATGAACATTATACCCCCGCCTCCATTCCAGCAAGAAGACAAACCATAGCCCACCTAACAAACAAACAATCAATCCCTCTTTCAAATTCAACAAAAAAAAAAAAAAAATTATATTTTCTTTAACATTTTCATTTTCTTTAATCAATTTCGTAAAGAAAGTCATCAAAGCTTAATCTAAATGTCCTCTTTTTCTACTAATAAACTCGAAATCAAACCATTTCTCGTTCCCTCTCTCTTTCTTTCTCTCTCTCTGAATCTTGATTAATCACTCGCATGTGACATTCCATTTTCATATTATTCATTTCTTTTTCTCGACTCTCTCTCTCTGTCTCTGGAAAGATCATGCCAGTTTTTACAGAGAGTTCATCAACAATTGCAGAGCAAATCAAGATTAGAAGACCAAGAAACCTATTCCATCATAATCAACATCAAGACCAAGAAAATTCCACCATTTTAACAGAAACAGATCCAAACCCACCTATCTCTCGCTCATCTAAATCCACTATCTCCTCTCTCTTCCTTTCCCCCTTTTCCGCAAACACTACTGAATCCACCACCAAGAAAAAGAGCACCGCATTCAGAGGCCTAGGATGCACCGCAGGGGCGGCGCAGCAGGTATCGGTGCCGGCGTTGATACGGTCATCGGCGGAGTGGGAAGGGAAAAGGGAGAAAAAGAAAAAGAATCAACAACAACAGAAAAGGAAGAAGGAGAGCATAAGGGTTTGCAGTGAGAGTAGCGGTAATGGTGAGGGGAGTAACAGTAATGGTAATAGTAATTATAATGGGAGTTTCAATCCTGGGAGTTGTATGGTTATTCAAGATGTGTGGTGTGGTCCTGGAATTGGGTTTTCTGCAGATGCTGTTGTTGGGTCAGTGGATTGTGTTGTGGCGAGAAGGAATAATGCGTCTGGGAGAGGGAAGATTGATGGAGAAAAAATTAATCAAAGGGACAGAGAAAGGGAGAGGGAGGTACTCTTTTTATTTTAGAGCTTTAATTTTGCCTCTTTAATTTGAAGCTTCACTTTCTTTCTTTCTTATACGTATAATAATGTTGGTTTTGTCAGTTATAGTTTGTTTGTTCAGTTTGTCTATACCATCTATCAATTCATATGAAAAGGGTTCAATTCGTATTTGGTGTGAACTTCTGGTCTCCAATGGAGATGGGTTTTGTTTTATTTGGTTGATTTCAGATTTGATGCATACACTGGTTTTGTTTATTGCTGTTATGCTCTTCAAGCAAAAATCTTTATTGATTTATTTTTTGGAAAGCTTGATGAGTGAATTTAGTTGTTGAAATCTCTCTGAAAATTCTGATTCTGGGTTTATTTTTAGTTTTAACTCTTTTTTTTCCTATCAATGTCATATTTTAGATGGGTTTTATTGATAAATTTCAATCCGAATTATTATCATTATAATTTTTCTAAACTATTCAAGAAACAGATTTGGATTACTAATGTTTACTTATATTTCCAATTCCATTTTGATATTATCCTACTTTTGTTTTCATTTGGATATTATAATTAGTACCCTTATTTAATAGATATTTTAGTAATTTCAAAAAAATTGGGATTCTCTGAACATCCATATATTACCTATAAAATTCATAGTTTTTGAGTACAAAATTCTCTGCATTCTTTTTTTTTTTTTTTTATTTTTTTATTTTTATACTCACGAGGTATCCTTGTACAACAAAGAGTATCTCTCGGTATGAATTTTTTTTACTTAGAAATTCAGCGGACCTTACATTATTGACTCAACCCTTTGAATTATATGTTTTATTATTATATTATGATATCTCTTATCTTTTTATGCATGTATGTATAATGTTCATGGTTACCAGCTCAAGCATTCTAAAGTCAAAAATTGCGGACCCCACATATTTTATAGGAGTTAGCTTATACGGAGTTTGTGATAAACTCCCTAGTTTTTGAATTATAGAAGGACACTTCTCTGTGGTTGTATTTATATAGATTTCTTGTTTTTACTTATTGTTTTGGGGTTGGTTCTGATGTGCTGTGCTAAAGGATTGGCTTCTTTTTTCTCTACTTGTGGTCTGACTTATTTTCTTTTTTTAGCTATTCACATTGTGTATTTTTGTGGGTTGTTCTGTGTTAGCTTATCCTGTTCTATCAATCTTGGCAGCGTCCTTCTTTATTAGGAAGGAGAGCCACATTCAACCCTGAAACTCTTTCGTTTTTGGATACGGACCCTGCTTTTGTAGTCTCTCGTCCTGAACCAGAAATCTTTGGAAGTAGGTATCATCGTCATGTTCGGCATCCTTCCCCTGATGGCTTAGCTGAGGTTTGACCATTGCTCAGGATTTCTATTGTTATGTTGTTGTAGCTGTATGTTATTGCTTATGGTTAGGTGATTATAGAGCTATGCATTCTACATGGTTCTGGTGGAACTTGCTGTTTACCATATGCACCTTATTATGAAAATGGTCTTTCTTGAAATATAAGCAGAACCTTTCTGGAAGTTATTATTGATATATTCATGAGTACCTTGATCTTGAGTATGAAATAAGAGTTTCTCATTTTTTGCTATGATTTTCAGTTTTTTCTCTTTCCACCATATTTTACCCAATTGTTTAGTCAAATGTGTTTTTTCTAGCTTGTTTGTGGACAAGCTTAATTAAGTAGAATAGACGTCAATACATGCACAACATGGTATTAGATTGTTGATCCATAAGCTCAAGCAAGAATATTTTTACTGTTTTAGCTTTGGTACAATTGATTATTATTTTTGGCTGGAAATATATATGGAAAAGAAGGATTAAGCTTTTATGTGTTTGAGGCTACTCTTCTTTCATTTATTTTCTCTCTCTTAAAATTATGCAATAACATTTTATATGCATTGTATCATTTGTATGTTACGGGTTGATCAAATTGATCTATCTAATATGTGATTAGAGGGCTCTTGACTTCTTAACTGAATGGCTTCTGCCTACATCATTTTAGGATAATGATTGCAAATCCATTGATCAATTGATATGGTCCTGGTCAATTTTATCCAATTAGTTTTAGTATGATATATTTATAAATGGTATAATTATATTAAAATTAAATGTATTAATCGTATAATTATATTAAAATTAAGTGTATTATTGAGTTTTGGGTATGTTTAACCCTAAAACGAATTTAAGTAGTTTAGGAATTAAATTAAGGTTTTTCATATATTTAAATTACTATAAATACTTAGTTAAAATCAGTCTTCAGATTTTGATTAAATTATAATTTTGTTAGATAATTCTCTCAATTTTGGTTTTGCTAAGAATCGTTTGAACTTATCATTCCTTTGTGGCATTATACAATTTATAATTGTACCAAGATTCTTGACACATGTCCGTTAACGGGTGGTTTTCTTATTTCAAATATGATTTCTGTCTCTTTTTGAATTAGTCAGTAATGCTGCCTGCTCGGACAGTGGAACTATCACTTGTTAGTGACAGTTACATTTTTGTGGAACTAATTGGTCACAGACATTGACCAGCCATGATTGAATTTTTGGAATTTGTAACTGGTTAAGTGACAAATATCGAAAAATTTTATTTCTTTCCTTGTTTTTTTCATTTATTTGGTCCACTGATTGATTATGTGCTAGAATGCCTCTCACAAACTTCCATTCCTGGTATCAGTGTGATTCAATACTAGGTATTTGGTACGATACTCAGAGATTTAACAAGTGAGCTATTTTGCTCTATTTTTTCATTTGATGAGAAGTTATGCCTTATAGAGGGATAAATATGTTATCAATGTGGTGATGCATGGTTCATGAAGAAGTCTTTAAGGCAGGATTTAGGCTGATAAAATGCATTATCTGCATTTTAATTTGCATGAGTCGTCGGTAAATTCTTTCACACCCTTTTATGGTAAATTGTTCTGGTTCACGTTTCTCTATTTTTTCAATTAATTTTTTTTATTTAAAAACTTGTCTTGTTTTTATTAGAAGTCTTGCATTTCAAAAAGTAATGATGTGCAATATGGAGATAGCTCCCTTGAATTATGTATGAAATTTGGCACATTTTTTGCCCTTGTATGATTGGCTGATGTGATATGGGAAAATTAGAAGATCATTAGTTCAGGGGAAATTTGTAGCCATATGTTACAAGTATTGCCTAACGAGGGATTTGTGTTATTACTTGCAGTATTATTATATGATATTTTTCTGCTATGGATTTATCAAGTCGAGTTTATGGGGTAGGGGAGTAATTGGGATTAAACAATTTATTATGTTTATTGAATATCTTTTGATTATGTCTATACATTTAAATGGCACGGCAATATGCTTCATTCTATACATAATTCAATTATTATGAAGATCACTTGACATTTAAGACGATTCAAATCACTTTTGGCTAATTGCAGATAATGCTGCTCCAAAATAGTTTCATGATGGGAGGAAGATTGGATCGATTTAATGACTGGAGACTTGACATTGATCACATGTCATATGAGGTATGTTTTGTCTCTAGAGTTGCATTTAGTATTTGTATTTTGATAATGGTACTTGGCAAATGGTGTCTTCGGCTACCAAGCACAAATGCAAGTATTTGACTCTTCTAAGTTGCCACTTCATGGTTGGGACTATTGTGAGAACACCACTGAAATCCCTGTAGGTTGGTCCACCGCTGATGTTTGGCTCACTGATATGTTTTACATAAATATATTTGTTAAGGCTCCATATGGATCAATTATTTATGATTAATTTAATTAATTCTATTAATAGAATTCAACCATATGATTTTACATTAGAATCCATATATCTAGGATAAATCTTGAAACAATAGAATTCAATCATATATCATTTGAATTCCGTTGTTTGGAATGATTGAAAAGCAAAATGAATTTGCCTTTTTTTTTTTTTTTTTTCCAATTTACTCTTATCCATAAGCAGATAATTTTACTTTAAATATCGGTGTTAAATATTAAGCGTGTTTCTATATCTTGTACAATTAGGCCACTTTTGGCACAGTTCTAATTCTTTCGAAATTATCTAACAATAACAACACTTAACTTTCATCCCAAGCTAAGTTGGATCATTTTTAAGAAAGACTTGGATTCTAGCAACCATGTGTTTTCCAAACATGAGAATTTGCCAAATAGTATTCACTTGAATTGAGTTCTTGTTTTTGGGTTCTCAAACACATTTTTATAAATTTCTGTTTCCTGGTGCTAACAGCAACTGCTCGAGCTAGGTGATAAAATTGGTTATGTAAGTACTGGATTGAAAGGCGATGAAATTGGACGCTGCATCAGGAAAATGAAGCTCTCAATTATCAATGACCTTTCATCTCTTTTACCCATAATATCAGACAAAAAGTGTAGCATTTGTCAGGTGAGTTAAAGATCTACTTGGTTTATTTTGTTGCTTTCAGTTTTACATTTCCTGTCCCTCTTTCCTTATTGTAATGACTTAAATATATTGGCCCCAATTTTATCTGTACTTTGATTTTGTGTCCCTTTATTTTATTCTTTGCATTTACATGTCTCTGTGCAGGAGGATTATGAAACAGAAGATGAGCTGGGAAAGCTGGATTGTGGACATGGCTTTCACTTACAGTGTATAAAGCAATGGCTTGCACAAAAAAATATTTGCCCAGTCTGTAAGACGGAACCAGTGGCTCGAGGATAGAGCTGGTATTCTTTACTATATCTCTTGTTGGGTTGAGGGTTTTCAAAATCGCTGCTCTTTACCCCTCTACATGGTCTATAGTTTTTACCCAATATACATAATCATGAATTGATTCATTGGTGTGAAGCTTCGGTTTTCTTGTTGAAATGATAGGTCCCATTTTTATTTTTATTTTTCGGCTTATGCTGATAGAGATACGATTTGAATTGAATGTGTACTCAATTCCATGACCCTTTTAATGGGTTAATTTTGGTTAGTACCTATATGCTTATGAAAAGATAAGACCTTGCTACTCGCTTAAGCTCTAAGTCAGGTATTACTCCAGATGTTTTTTTTTTATGGTTTGCAAGTCAAGTTATACATGGTGGTCGATCAATGCTACTGGATGCCCGACTACCCTCAAATCCAATTAAATTCAATTGGAAAAAACATTTTCAACTTCATCATTGTAAGGATAGGACAAAAAGCTGAAGTATATTTCATTTCAGGACAGGCTGGTTTGGAATCTCTCCAAGAAAAGAAATTTCACTGTTAAAAGTGCCAAACATTCCAAATGATGATCACCTCGGAAAAAAATTGTTACCAAATTTTAATGCCTAGAATTTGTTTAGCAAGTGTATATAAAGAACATGCATAAACAATCAAGTAGTGATGCAACATCATGCCATTGATGTGGTAGAAGAATAGAGTGGAGGATATATTTTGTAGGGGAAAATAGGAAGGGCTTTGGTGGGATAGTTAAGGCCTGACTGCTTCCCTGAAACATTTCTATTACCTTACTCATTGTTGGTCTATCCAAATGATTTGTTTGGATGCACCACAACCCTACCAATGTCATTTTCCTCAAAATTCAAGTCTCTTGTATTGAAATCTCTCATACAAATGCACATTCATTACCTAATTCAAGTCTCCTATAAAATCCAATATGGAAAATATTTCTCATTACAGTCCCTCTAGTCTCTAACATTGATATGATACTTTCCTTTTTAGTGTAACAGTTTTTCAGGACCAAAATCTGAAATTTTCAAGAAGAATATTCACATCAGAAGTTCTACTGATGCTTGCAACTTCATTGATGAATTTTTCTTCTTCTCCTTTAGAAGCATTCAATACTTTTAACTGCTACAAAATGTTAAAACGGCCATCAAATAACTTTCCTTTATGCACACTTCCATAGACTCCTTGGCGAAGTTTGTCTTGGAAAAAATTGGTCATTTTCTTGACTTCTGAAATGCTGTACCTTGTTACAGATAGAGGCCCATGATGTTGCTCTTTTTGAATTCCCACAAGGAAAAAAAACGCCACGAGTGATTAACATTCCAATTCCTCCGAGTATACCTGTAAATCGCAATGGGAGATGAGTAAGATAGGAAAATTATTATATGAACAAACAATTTTCCTTGTGAATTATCTTTGATTTTCCATGAAAACAACAACTCAAGATGGGGTATCTAATATCTTTATATTAGTGACTAATCTCTATACTCAGCTTATAATCAAGCAAACCAACCCTCTTAGTATTGTTCTTAGGTTTATAAAAGAAATGATAAGGTTCATAATATATTTGAAAAAAAAAAATAGTAAGACTTTAAGCTTCATAATTAGAAAAACACTGATATTTTATATGTACATAGCAGTGAATTAGCAAATATGTATAGAATATCAACAAAAAAAGGAGCAGAGGAGCTAACCACAGAATTCATTATGTATGCTAATTAAAAAAATATGCAGACTCTATCCCTATCACAAACTAACTTTAATTAAAAATAAAACTGTTTTGTTAATTACTAGCAAAGGGCGAAGAGAAAGGAATATTTGGACATCCCAAAAAAGGATAAGTTCCATATCAGGGCAAAGGCAAGTGAATCCTCTGAGGGTAGAGGGGGTGATGCCGCAGCTTTCTTCATCATATTTGTAGGTTTCAATATTCTCAAAAAAGCATCTAAAGGCAAAGGTTGTTCAAGAGCCATCCATGGAACTGGAACGTCCACTCTGTTACCACATTGCAAGCTACACCCCATTCTTTTATAAGAAATTCAGTTACATAAAACCCATTGTGTTGTGGCTGTTGCAATTGTAGAAAATTTGTATTCGGAAAAGCTATAAAATCATAACTCTCTTTCACAGTTGTGTTGGCCAAATTTCGAGGAAGCAGTTTCCATGTAATCATTTCGAGCAATTGTCATCTCGGTTCCCGATTGATTCACAGACAACACACGGAATTCTTGATTGTTTATTGTTAAAATACCTATATCGCACTGGGGTTTGAGAGGATTATTATGCTAAAGACAACAAATTAACTCTTGTTGTATTGGCTTTTTAGAATTTTAAAAAAATTTTGTAAAAATTTTTAAAAATCATAATATTATAGTATTTGTTGTAACATATATATTTTTTATATGAAATAAAAATTAAATAAATTTAAAAAATATAATATAAATATATTAAATATAGATTGTTAAAATCTAATAATTTAGATTTAACACACTTCTAACATATATTTTTTAATTCATACAAAAAATGTCATTGGATTTATTATAATAAATATTATATTATTATAATTTTTAAAAATTTTCACAAAAACTTTTTGGATTCTAAAAAGTAACACACCAGTAACTATTACGTTTTTGGCACAACTCCTCAACCCCCGCACCGGAGCTTAAACGCTTCATATCCACATATTGCAGATCTTCCATCACTCCTGAAAAGATAATGAATATCTCCCAATACCAAATTTACACAGCTGTGTAATCGTTACCTTGATCACAATTAAGATTTTGGAATAAAAGAGTAAAAAAAACAAGAGAGTGATGATGGATTGTATATGGGATGGGAGGAAGAGAAGCTTTGGCAAGTGAGAAATGTGGGTTTGATTGGTCATATTATTGTTAAATGTATCTCTTGGACTATGAATGTTTCCAAGAAAGGAAAGAGATATGAAGGTTGCAATTTCCTAATATAATGTGAACGAGCGACTATTATTTGTTTTAACTGCACCTCAATTTGCATACAACCCTGCTAAGCAAACATTTCTAATCCATCTCTTTTTTTTAATAACTTGCAGAGTATAGGGAGGGAATAAAGACCTTTGGCCTATGGGGAAGGGTTAACTAATTATGTATATAAGCAGTCAAACAAGGTGGGATGGGGAAGATAATAATACATAAAATACAGTGTGTTTCGGGGAAGGAAAGAAAAACAAATATCAAAGAGAGAAAGAACGAGAAAAGAAAAGTGAAACTTGCCTTTCTTAATTTGATGTTATCATTAAGTTGGAATGTGGGAGCAAGTTCATCTTTTACCATATGATAATCGGTTCATAAAGGGCGTATTATCACTTAGCATTTAGACTTTCCTTGAAACGAACAAGTTGTGAAACTACCTACCAGATAAATAAATACAGAAACCTTTTCATCCATGTCCCTTTTAATTACAAGCCTAGTAAAATCCTGGTTCACACTACTTGTAAGACTTTTCTCTACGTCTTCTATTATCAGAATTGCTATTTCTTTTCCAATAATATATGACCATGATGATACCCAGATAATGCAGTATAAATTCATGGATAACTTGACCTCTGTCCATGCTAATATGCACTGATCGGGATTTTGAAGAGACTCTTTCCTTAGTAATGGAGATTATACAGTCAGTCTGCTGCATCCTTCTTTGTGGATAAAGTAATTGATTATTAGTAAGGCAAAAATTTAATGAATATGCCAAGGAAATTGGTCATATATCATGACAATTGAGGAAGTTGATGATGTATGGATACACCTGACGTGCAGCCTGTAGAAAAAGTAAATTGTTACTTAACCATCAAATGTCAATATCTACTCTTGGTCTTGGTAGATTAATATAGTCTGATATGTCAACCATTCAAGCTATCTATTATCTCGTTAAGCAATATTAGTTCTTAAAATGTAATATAAAATCCCCAAGAAGGAATCACAAAATTGGCTCATACCAGACGACCTCCCACTAGATCATAGTGAGCATAGTGTGGACCACAGGGCTCCCCGAAAACTTTGTAAGTAACCAAATGCTTAGGGATGATCTTTACCGTTTCTGCTCCACTGTCATCACCATAGCCAGAAAAATCAAACAGGAATGAAAATTTAAAAGTTAAAAGCTAAATGCAAATGAACTGAAACAATAAACTACCATATACAGCTTCTGGTGGAGAGATGAGATCTTGATCAGCAGCAATTGCCAACACAGGCACCTTGCTTTTGCATAGGTGATCCTTGTAAAAGAAAGATCCATTTCGGTTTCTTAGTCCTTCCTCTTGAAATGCTGTTGTCAGCTGCAAGAGAAGCTTAGCAGGCACAATGCCTGTTGATTACGATAAGATTATAACACAGTAGTTAGAAGGAAGAAAATTGGAAAATGGAAATGCTACTACATTATTGCCATGATGAAGGCCTAAATCCAAATTGGAGTATTTTATCTCGACTCAAGCTAAAGATAATTGAACACTTTGTCAAAACCTCAAAGGAACAATTAAACAACTGGGTGCAATTCATAGACAATTAAAAACAACAGGATTAAGTGGGGATACAACATCCTTCTGCAGCTTGCAAATTAAGGAGTGGAAATGGATAGTAGCATGAACCATGGTAGAGGTACAGTAACTAAAATATGCAATGGTGAAACTGATTAGATAATGAATTAGGATTAGGGAAATGGCTGGAAATTTTTGTCAAAAATAGTCCTAAAAACTGCTGCCGTTTAGTCTTTTTGATTTCATGGACAAAATAAATAAAATAAAAGTTTGCACAGCAAAGAAAAGCTAAATCCATAAAATGGTTCCAAGTATTATGACAAGGAGGTAAAAGAAAAGAAGAGAGGGTGTGGCATCAAGCTCCACTCAATTCATCAGCAATTTTTTCTATACCCAATAGCTATATTGTCATACCAAAAATTTTGTTCTTTTGATCAATGGCATCTAAAGATTTAGATCGGACCCTAAGCACTTATGATGCATTAAAATATCAAGGTAATTCACAATGAACATGCAGCCAAATATCTACCAATATTCAGAGCTTTCATCAGAGGAAGCTGAGCAGGGCATTTGTACAGGAAAATCAAGAATATAGAAGTTTATTACGTTGCCTTACTTAAATGCCCAAACTGCCTTTCCAGGTATAATGTTTAAGAAAATTGTCGTCCCTCTACATGGACCCACCCTGTGGGCTAAGAATATGTCATTCATCACCACCCAATTATGAATGGTTTGGACAATTTGCAATCTGCTACAAGATTTTGCTAGTTATTGGAGAAATCGTATTCTCTTTACTAGAATATCGTCCATTTACACTCCCACAAGATTTTTGCAGAAATATATTTAGTCAAAGGCAATGCATTTTTGTACGTACAGAAGCTGTTCATAACAAGCTTTTCAAACAATTGGGGATGCATCATGCCTGGAGCAGAAATTTGAGGATTTAACCAAGACAAGATGTAAGAAGGACAAGATGCAAAAGGGTGAGCAGCAGCTAGCCATGCTCCAATTGGAATAACAGGTACATTGAGAGTCTTTGCAAGGTCTGCCTGCATACATTGTGAATTAAAATAAATTGCTCATTGTTTTGTAGCTATCCGAAAGAAATAGTTAGTTGAAACAATTAGTTTTCGTATCACTTGCCACTGGTAGGAGGAGCTTGAGTGATGATTTTGAAGGTGTGTAGTCAAGTGATGAAGCCAAAGTCGCAACTGATTTCAATCCTGAATCCTTCCCTTCAAAACCTTATAAAACAACATCATTTTAGAAAAGAAAAAGAAAACACTATTCCAGGAACAGCTTGATGATTATGGAAGAAAAGTTGGATAGAATCAAGGGACACTTCAATAGTAGACCAAACACAACATATGCGTTGGCAAATACAGTTTTAAAAAATGTGTATGACCACATAATTCCTCAGCATAGACAAGCAAAATATAAGGTATGCAGTAGAAAACACATGATTTTGAAGGACATAAAAGTCAAACTTGAGACATCCTGTGATTTACATGTAGCCAAGTCAAGTTCAAGCCTCTTTATGACCGAACCCCTCACTTAATGTACCAAATATTAGTAATAGTGATCACAAATTTAGAACATATTTCAGGAACCTAAACAATCTCTATCAGAGTCCACAATGCATATACAACTGGTAGCATGTGTAGACACTGTATTTTATTCAGGTAAATTTTATTTTTATTCTTTTTATGTGAAAATTTTAAAAGAATATATAAAAGTATATAAAAATTGGTTTTACTTAAATTTTTGAGTTTTATGAAAAATTTGTCAGAAAATATATACCTATATTAAATTATTTCATAGAAAAAATAAATTTTTAATATATATTTTGATAGTTTTTTTTTAATGTTTTCAGAAATTTTTTTTTTGGTATTTTATTAAAAAAATTTTATTTACCATTTTAAAATAAAAAGTGGTTCTGAATTTTTATTTATTTATTTTTTAATTTTTATTTGAAGCTTTTATTTAATTAATTAATTGTTTGTTTAAGTATATATAATAATAATATCTTTTTTTAAAAAAAAAAAAAGAAAGAAAAAATTAAAAAAGAATTTAGACCTAGTAATTGAGAATGTTAAGTTCACATAAGAAATCAAAAAATTAATTTTGGATAGACTGAATATTAATTTTATATAAAAAAAAAAGTTAAGTTTAAATTAGTCAAGTAAAAAAAAATTTATAAATTAATTATATTTTTAATTAATTTTAAATGAGTTAAAAATTAATCCTATATTAAATAAAAATTTAAATAAATCAAATAAAAATTTTCTTATAAACTAATGAAATATTATCCGTAGGAGTGGCCTAAACCCGTATAGAGTCTCATAATGCTCCTTCCTGGCTAAGACTGTCTTTTACCCTCCTCAAATGAAGCCCTAAAATCTATTATAGACACTGTTGATTAACAACACTGTGGAGGAGGAGGGCAACTTTTAAAAAGAGAGTTTGGGAGCCGCACAGAAGGAAAAAAAAAAAAAAAAACAATGGCCGATAAAGAAAAGCCTGACAAAGGAAAAAAGACAAAAAAAAAAAAAGAAAGAAAGAAAAGAAAAAGAAAAAATATTATTTATTTTGGATTTTGATATCGGTGGTGAGTTTATTTTTTATTTTTTATATTTTTATCTAAGATATTGGTGTCTCTTTGTTCTTTGGTTATTTCCTTCGCATAGGGTCTGATAATCCATTTTAAAAGTTGTTCTTCAATTTATTTATTCTTCATTTGGTAATCTCTAATTCTTCTTTCATTTTATTTATTTGTTTATTTTAATTATTCAATTTTATTTATTCTCTAATTTTAGTTTTATTTATATATTTATTCGGAATGGAAAACTGTTATTTGATTTGGCCTTAATCTAAAAAATGAAAAATGATAATAAAGAATTTGTGAAATTTGATTGTTCTAAATTCATGAGTCTGGTTTTTTTTATTCAACTTTTAATTTAATTGTTCAAATCTTGAGAAAAAGAAATAAAAATAATTAATTAAAAATTAAATTTAGATTAAATTGAAAAGCTGTTTTGTTTCAAATTTTCCTTTCAATTTAGTTAAACTTTGAAGCCTAAAAAAAAAAAATAATATTAAACTTTTTTTTTTAGTTCTTTTTTTTTATATATATATTTGCATTAATTTTGTTTATATTTTTTCTTTAAGTGTGTTTTGGATTATAATGATAATTAGATCCGAAAAATACACAAAATAATTAAAAGAAATTAATTAATGTCAGGGTAAATTAAAATTAAACTTTTTAATTTTGGTTTGGATTAAAATTGTTAATTCTAAAGGTAAGCTTGATTTAATAATTATCTAATTTTATTTCTTAAATTTTGATTTCTAAAACTTAAAAAACAGTTATAATTTTAATATTCAAAATAAATTTACTTTGTTAATAATTGTTTTGGAATCCTAATGTTAAATTATTTTAATTTTAATTAGTAGTTAGGATTAATCTTTCCTTTAAATTAAGATATTTAAATTTGGTTTGTTGTGGGTTTATTGCTTGTTTGGGTGGTGTATTCATTTTTATATAGATCTCATGTTTGATAAGGAAGAATATCAATTCAAAAATTAATTTGAAGACCCTTGTTTTTAGTTTAGGATCTCTTTATTTGCATTTTTGTTTTATTTTTATTTCTTTTTAGTTTGTAATTATATAATTTTTCTATTATGCATGTAAATTAAATTTATTGAATTACTTTATTTTCTAAATGCTCCTTAATTTATCTTAAATCAATTCAATTTTTTTTTATATTTTGTTTTTATTTCCTTTTTTGCCATTTGTATATTTATGAGTTAATTATAAAAATAATAAATTGAACTTCAATAAGCCCAATTAAGTTCAAAATCAAATCCAATTTTCATTTTCATAGTTAATTTCAATTTAAAAATGATAAGTTATATATTCTAATTAAAAGAAAAATAAAATAATTATACTATATAAATATAAGAAATAAAATACTTAAAGAAAGTTTAATATTTTAAAAATTAATATGTAAAGTATATAACACATCTCTTATATTATACATATAAGACGCTTCAAGTTAAATTTTGATTTAATAAATTAAATGTTTAAAAATTTCTAACTGAGTCTTGATTGATGAGGACTCCATTTTTATTAAATTTTATTTTTCATCATCCTGTCTCCATTTTTATTAAATTTTATTTTTCATCATCCTGTCACAGGGTTGAAAAAAAAAACGTTGCGACATCTAATGGTATGATATTCAATTGGCAAAGACTGCTATAAATTTATACAGTACTATAGTTGCAAGGAGCCTACCCATTATGTTGACAAGCCAAGTCTAGCTGTGCAAGTTTATTAAGAAGCAGACTTATTGCAGAGCACTTAGAATGATAATCAAGTTTGCTGAGGCTTGCTCTCACCTTACTATATGTTGCTTATTTATTCATCTCTCCACCCACGTCCCTGCCACACCCCACTTTTTTTTTTTTACTCTAGCAAGCATCCCAGAGCAAAATGATTAAGCCAGTTTTTAATTGAAATTCAGCCCTATAACAGTAGTTAATGCCTCAGTACTGATTTTCTTAACTTGCTTCTATGAATTATAATGACAAAACAGGAAGAACGAGATGATTGGCAAATGGAAATTGGAAGAGAAAGAGTAAAAATTAAAGTAAAAAATTTATAGAAAATGCAACCATATAATAGCAAATTGCTTTATAGATCACTCTGTTTTGCAGCATGCAAGTGATACAGGATAAGAATGTTAAAAGCCAGATATAAGAAAAAGTTTGGCATGACATCTTACCACATCGCGACAGCATAGCATACAACAGAATACCCCCCATGGAGTGCCCAATTGCAAGCAACTTGCCATCGTTTGGTCGGGATTGAGTTCTTATGTAATCCATCTGAGATGACAAAGCTAAGAGTGTAATATCCATTCAAAAATAGTATTATGAGTAAAGAGGCAAACAAAAAAAAAGTCAAACTCATTTACACCCAAGAAATGTCACCTTACCGCAGCAGGCAAATCCTCTTCCAAGTAATGATCAAAATCCCAATCATACCTCACAATCAAGTCAAGCTGTTTGAGAAAATCCTCTATTATAGTAGAAAAACGTTCTTGGAAGTAAAAAAACTGCGGTCTTTCAGATTGCTTTCCGCCTTCAATAATATTCACAATCTTTCTACCAAAATCCTTGATTTGGATAGCAACAGCAGAGTTTTCCCCTGCTTATGTAAAAGACCATTTAAATTCTTCCAAATAGCATTAAAACCATCAAATATTATTAACCTTCATCAAAAGCCCCAGAGAGGCTTTCAAATAAATGAACAACTCTTTTTGACAATTTGGATGTGGGTTTGCTAGATTTAGAGATTATTTCTGTTCCATCTCCTTCTAATGAAGAAATTTCAGGATCAGCAAAAAAAAAAAAAAAAAAAGCCAATAACAATACTGCTTCCATGGAATTGTTTAAAACAAGCTTTTCTTAGTTTCTTACCTTCCCCATAGTCGACTTCCAAAGAACTCAAGCCAGTTCCTCGAACTTCCAGAATCCATGTATCAAATCCTTGGCCAGACATGAAGCGAGCGAAAGAGGACTAAAATCAAAATTGAAAAGCGGAAATCTTCCATGATCAAACAAGCTTTACAATGAGGAAAAAAAAAACTTTAAGTAATTTCAATTCCAGAAATATTACCTCAGGAGAAAGATCATATCCAATAGCATTTGCTCCAACTCCTGATAATAACAACAGAGGATGATTCCTTTTCTGCGCCTGAGAAACAAATCGAATAGAATCAAATCACAAAAAATTACGAATAATACAGAAATCGAAATGGAATAGAATAGAATACTTGGAAGAAGGCAGGTAACGCCAGAGAGCGAGTTTCCAATCTGAAGAAATGGGGACGTAGTGTAACTCATCGGCAGTACAGATATTAGGCTTCTTCGTCGCAGCTCTTAGACTCACCGTCAATGGTGACCGGCAACGTAATTTGGCGGGAAGAGAGTTTTTGAGGAAACAAAATCTGGGGTCGCCACTTGAATATCGTAATGCACAACCACCATTTCTTGGTTCTTCGTTGTTTGTTTTCTTCGGAAGTAATCCTACATTTTCTACGGATAGTGTGGGGTCCTTGAAGAAGCGAACACTGTTGGGTCATAAGTGGGTCCATAAGCGTGAGATGAGGTGGAGGAATGAGGTTGCCGTTATCCAAAGTTTAGTTGATTCCAATGTTAGTAAAGTAATCGTGATTTGGAAAAATCCAAAGTGGGGATCTCTTTTTGCATTATTTATGTTATTATTGAATATTTTTATTTATAATTATTGAATATTTTTATTTTTATTTTTTAAAATAAAAATTTAATATTTTTATTTATAGTTTGTTAAAAAATTTATTATAAAAGTGTGACAAAAATGAAATAAAATTGTGGAATGGAATCTTTCAGGAATGCAGGGACTTTCCTTCATATGGTATGAAGAAAGTGACCCTAGAATAATAATTATTTGATTTTTGTAATTATTGTATTAAAAATATTAATTAAAAATAAAAATTCAGATAATATTAAATAAATTAAATTTAAAAATAAATTAAATGTGTATTTATGATATATCATTTGAATGATAATTATTATAGCAAAATATAATCATATTAAAATTTTTATTTTTTTTTCATCCAATTTATTTTTATTTATCTTAAATAATTATTTTATAATTATATTTTATCACACGATAGTTATATTATATATTAAATTACTTAATTTAGTTGTATAAAAATTTTAAAAGTTAATCTTTAATGCCTTGAGAAATATAAAGACCATCATCGCATCTAAAAAACATACGCTATTTTCTATATTTTTGACAAGAATTTTTATGATTTTTTTAATAATTTTCTTTATCATTATTTGTCTTTTTTTTTTTACGAATATTTGTTTGCATGTCTTGTTTTTTTTTCTTTTTCATAATTATTTTTTTTGAAATATTTTCTAATGTTTTACGACAATTTTTTTGAATGATATACTTTTTTTAGCAATTTTTTAATGGCCTAATTTTTTTTACAACAAAAAAATATTTAATTAATCATTTTTTTTTACAACAAATTTTTGAATGACTTAATTTTTGTTTTACAACAAAATCTTTTTTAATGATATTTTTTTCTTATTTATATATATATAACTCTTTATCTTCTTTTTTTTTCACATTTAATTCTTTAACTTAAATTAATAAAATTCACTCAATACTTACTCTTTTTTTTTATTATATTCTTTTTATTATGCTAATTTTAATATAATTAATTAATTAAGTTTCTCTTATTAATTAATCAAGGATGTTAAATTCTCCTTCTGCTGAAAATAAAAATATAATTAAAAAATTTAATATTTTGTTTTTTATAATTATTTTAATCATTACAGTACATAATTATTCAATTACACTTTCAAACTAAATAATATGATGTCATTTTATTACATAGTTCATTAAATTACGTCATATCAAACATAGTCTTAGGACTTATTTAGTACATTTAGAAATTAAAATTCAAATGGAATAGAATACCGAAACTTAGACGACATTCATTACTAATTTTTTTTAGCTTAACAATTATACTTAAAAAAATAATTGGTGTTATTTCAATGTAGACAAAAAATATATTATTTTTGTAACAAATTAAAAAAAAATGAAATCATATATCAAAAATTGAATTCTATTCTCAATCCTAAAATGTACCAAACCTATTTTCAGATGGAACAAGTTTGGTAGTGACCCAAAAATTAATCAATAATCTGGTATATGCATTCTCACTTTCAATCATTGAAAATCCACCCTCTATAATGTCAAGTGAAGCTTTGTATTCTTGCAAAATGTGTTTGTGAATGGAAAATGCATCATAAATTAAAATCTAAGAACTATCTCAATATGGGGAAATACTATAAGAAATTAAAATCTTCAATTAAGCATACAAAATTATCACAAACACCTATCAATCTCGCTTATTTGCACCCAAAAAAAAAAAAAAAATCTACAATTCCTACAGCTACTTTCAACTCCTTTCTCTTTAAACTAATGGTTAGTCTTTAATTGTGATTTGTGAGACAACAGCCTATAGAAACATCCACTGTGAAGTTAAAGAAACGAAACAATACCATGATTCTGATCTTTAAACATTGCCAAGAGGATGATGCATTCTTAGCCTCAAACGAACAAATATCCGGTGTGAAAATGCAACTGCTAAAAAGATTTACAGCAAGGAAAAGGTTTTCTTTCATTCACCAACTCAAATGTATTGCTATTTCTTCCTAGTTGATGTCTCAACCAAGGAAAGAATATGCTGTGCGATTTCTGCGGAGGCATTGGGCTTTGCAGCTTTCAGAGCCCTTTCTGCCATATCTGCCATTACAGTCTCATCTCCTGCTATAGCAACTATATGATCATTTTCAGATAGGAAATTTAATACTTCAAGCAATAGTTTGTTAGAATTTAATGGACATACACATTGTATAATCTATATAAATAATATTAATTATATGTCATATACTATTTTAAGTTGTGATCCAAATTAAAGTGTTCTAATAAAATTTAAGGTTAAATGGACCTGAATCATCTCATTGAATGTGTAGATACCCTTAGATTCTTATTCATTATTTATAATAGACAAATAAGAAATAAAAGCAGTTAAAGGAGAAGTGGTGGTTATGGTCCCATTTTGACGTAAAATTCTCTGATATCTCATTATCAAAGAATAGCCAGAGAACTCATTCTCTTTAGGAGATATTCACATCAAATTAGAAGATCAATCAAGGCTCTAAATAATCACAAATATTGATATGGATTCAAGTAAGCTTCTGCATTTAAAATATTATTTTTGATAACTAAGCATGAAGAATTAGGGATTTAATAATGAATTTTAATTTCATTATGAGTAAAGAATTAATTCCAACAAAGTTCACTACGCTAGATATAGCCTTATAGAGGAATGCTAAAGTTAGAAAAAAAAAATTCCAGAAAATATATCAGAGCTGATTGACGCTGTTAAGCCAATCAGAAATTTGAGCAAGCTGCACTCAATTGAATGCTAACTAACATGACAGTAATTGTAATATCGCTCTGATGCTTGTTACTCATTAGACAGTTCAACTACTCAGATAACAAAAAAATAAATAAATAAATAAAAACTTTGATTTGGGGACTTGTCCAATGCTAATTAGAAAGTACTAAGATACCATATCCTTCTATTCTTCTCTTTTATTAAAAGCACTCATGCACCTATACTGCGACATTGTCTCATGCACCTAATTTTTTTTGTTAAAAGCACTCATGATTAGACATTAATTTTAGGATTAAGGCTAAGTTGAGTTAAATCCATTTCTCTAGTGTTATATCTGATCATAGCACCATCTAGATATACCTGAGATACTAAGATACATTCATTTCTTAAATATGGATTCCAATTCAAATTTAATAAAAGGTTTTATAATCAAAATTGACCTAACAAATCCAATTTACGGATATGCATTAGTTTTTTTGTTGTGATTTGTGGATAAACAATATATTGGCCAACAACTACCTAATTGGTGGCTATGAAACAAGAAGAAATGCCATGAAGTTGGTTACAAAGAGCTTTGACGTGATTCAAGGCAAAAGAACAAAGCAATGCAATGCATAAGAAAGTTTAGAATATCACACTATAGAAGATTAAGGCATGCCATAACATACACTTCTAGCATGAATGGCAAAGGACCAAAAGGGACAATTACATTGAGGCCTATATAATTTAGTATAACATCAAATGGGCAAAATATTAAAATTACCCAATATCTCTTGAATTGCAGTTCCCAGGGTAGTTGAATCAAGTTCATCTTCAGTTATAACCCTTGAACCTGCTACATCTGCCATAAGAGAAGCATTTTTCAACTGATGTCCTTCTTCTAGCTTTGGTGATGGTATCTGCAAAGTAAAGACAAATTTTTTCTTCAAGCAAAATAACAATCCTATTTGCAGACTATTTGGGCATGGTAAAGCAGAATCAACACATGATGTTCAAGGCATCAAAGTACATGCAAATTAAATCAGCAAGCATGGTGTACATTGGAACATCTCAGTCCCTTAGTGAATCAATGTCAACAGATTTCATAGCTAGAGCATCAAACAAGAGCCAATATCATTAAAACTCTGACCATTTTGGCTTTTATTGATGTAATACAAAACATTACTATAAACAACATAACTGACTGTATAGACACACCTTTTAGGATTCCGTGAAATATTTATGTCTTTTCTACATGATTACATGACATGTAATAATTTAAATAATGTGATGCAAATATGAATAAGTGGGGGACTTTAGATCATCATCAATACCATGTCATAATTCAGAGTGAATTCTAAATATCTATATCTATATATAAATATATATATGCAAAGATAACTGAATTCCCCTCAGGCTTTTGGATGCTCCAAACACCTCATCTCATCACATTAGAAGTGCATTGAATACCACGGCTGTGGTAAAAGTTGTTTGTTACCAACTTCAAACAGAAGATGATTAAGTTTCTCTATGCTTCCTAATTCACATCATCCTTCAGTTTCTTGCAAACTTAATATCCATACAAGGAAATTGCAGAATTAGTTGCCAAGTACTCGACTTAACACTAAGAAATAAGATTTGCAGGTTACATCAATATATTCTACAGTTTAGCTTTCTTACTCAACAGGAAGTGTTCTTGCTGAACTAATACAGTGCATTGTAATTATCTATTATATTGAACATTTCTTTATCTCAATTTTTACATCAATATCACAACAACAGAAACTATCAAGTAAATTCTACTGCTCTTTCGAATTTAAGAAAAAAGTATGTGAAATTTGGTAAGTAGAGATTTTGTGTTTCAAACTTCAAATCAGAAAACGAACATTTTACTTCATCTAGCTTAGTAGAATACGATTACTAATCTCAGACATGCTTCAAACTCATTTAGTGATATCGAGTGAAAAATGAGGTTTATGTCAATGAACATTAATCCAGAAACAGGAGAAAAAAAAAATTTCCTAATTTACCAGAATTGAAGGTTTCCCAGTAGCTAAGATCTCAGAGCATGTCATTGCACCTGCTCTAGAGACAATAAGGTCTGCAGCAGCATATGCTAAGTCCATAGAGTGCAAGAACCTATAAAGTTTCATAACTACGTTAAATTCAAAGAGAACATAATTATAAAATTACGAATCTAGGAACATAAAAACAGGGAAATAAGGTTATCTGTTCAAAGCAATGAAGTGACAGTTATCACAAACAAGTTTAAGGCCAAAATGCAAACATGTAAGCAAGGTGACTGCCATTAATCCAGTATTCACCAAAATAGCTATAAGCAGCAAAATTTATGAGTTTCAACTTTTCTGTAGGCTCCTATCTATGAGCTAGATGCATAAAACACATAAAAAAGGCCAAGTAAGGTGTCCTAATTCATGTGTATACTATTGGCTTAGTAGCTAATCAGTCTTCTCTTTCCCATTGCAGGACTATAAAACACTAATGTCTGCCCTCATTTGAAGATGGAAGGCAGAGATAAACAAGTATTCTATTATGCAAAATGTGGCTTTGCCACTGCTTGAGAACAAGTTCCACTTTATTTCACTAACAAAAAAAAAAAAAGATAGTATAATTTCCCCTTTCTATTCCTGATTTTACTTTTAAACAATAGATTATCTGGTGTATAAATCACAGAATTAAATCACTAAACATTAATACTTATAACCACAATGTACAGAATAACAACCAAAAGCATCCAATGCACCCATCAAGAGAAAAAACAGAAGAACTTACTGTGTTAAAACCAAATGTGGATGGTTCCTAACAAGGCTTTCCATTTCATCATAAGCCTCAACCCCAGTTTGCCATATAATAAACCAATTCTCATGTTCATGCAACATTTGACTATACAGGTTCAACAAAGCAATATTAACAGTATTAGCACCCAAAGAACCTCCAAGGACCAAAATCACCCTGGCTTCATCTTTTCCTCCAGACCTTGGGAAAAATTGCTTCCTAGCCACTGCCTTTGAGACAAATTGCCTCAAAGACAACCTTATAGGATTCCCACTCACCACACACTTATGCTTCCTGGAAAAACACTCAACTGTAGAATTATAAGCCACAAAAACAACCTCAGCAAAAAAGGAAAGAATATAATTAGCAATGCCTGGGACAGAGTTCTGTTCTTGGATCACAACCTTGATTCCTCTAATTAAAGCAGCAAGACAAGTAGGAAAAGAAACATAACCCCCTGTTCCAATAACAATATGTGGCTTGAAATCTTTTAACAGCTTAAAGCTATGAATGGTGGATTGAATCAAATGAAAGGGAAGAGAAAGATTTCTCGGAGAAAATAGAGGACGATACAACCGAACTGGTGGGATAGAAGAGAAGGGATAACCAGCGGAAGGAATGGAAACGCTTTCCACATTGTTCGAAGTTCCTATGAAGAGGAATTGAGTATTGGGTTCAGCGATTTTGAGCTCGTCAGCTATTGCCACTGCCGGAATTATATGTCCTCCAGTTCCACCTGCCGCGAACACCACCCTAAGATTGCTTGTGGATTGCTGTTGCGATTGGTTGCCGCTTGTGGCGATTTGGGTATCATTTGAATACTTAATAGAAAGGCAAGAAATAATAATCTTGGAAGACCTGCAACAGAAATCAATAAGTTCACAGAGAAGAAGGAGAAGGAGAAGAAGAAGTTACATATACACATTTTTTTTACCTGGGTTTGGTGGCGAAAGAGAGAGAAGGGTAATATGGTAAATAAAGTGAAAGTGGAGAGGGAGAATGGCGGAGAAGGTGGTGGTGGTGGATAGTGGCCATTGAAGAAGAAAATGAGCATTAGTGGGTTTGGTTAACGAAGTTGGTGTAAGAGAAAATGGAGCTTGAATGATCAGAACTTGACTTTTTGATAGTACAAGCAAAAACTATAGGACTGGTGGGCGGCTTTCTATTTTACTAGTTTATGTAGCACGTGAATATTTAAAAATAAAAATAAATAATAATTAAATAAATAAATTTCACTAAAATAAATAAATAAAAAGTAAAAAAAATATTTATTTTTATATTAATTTAATTATATTTATTTTAAAAATTATATTTTATTTAAAATAATTATTCATATTTATAATACTTATTAAAAATTACAATTTAATTACATTTATCTTAAAAAATTATTTTATAACTATATTTTATTTAAAATAATTTATTTTAACTACAATAATTATTTTTATTTAAAAGGATTAATAATTTTTCATTATTATATGAGCATTTGAATTCTTATAAGTCCTAAGATTTTATATGATTCATATTCAGTGATGTGTGTTTGATCTTCAAATTCTTTCTTAGTGATAACTCTTAGAGTTGACATAAGTTTTAGATATATGAGCATTAAATTTTAGATGATATAATAAAAAAATATTTGGGGAGGATAGTTACCTAACTTGGTGATTCAAATTAATAATTTATTAGGAAGTATGATTAATTTATTAAATACTATGATCCAAATATTAAAATCATTTTTATTAAAACATAAAGAACTAATGTAACTTCAAATCATTATATTTTTAATTTATTATTTAGCTGAAACTTAGCATACAACCAAAAAACTCTTTGAGGATGTAGAAAGAATACATAAAGAAAACTGAAAACAAACAACTCCCTAAACTGGATCTAACTCCAAATTTTGTCATTTAGCAGAAAATGTATAAAATTTATTTGTAAATCTATAATTTTATATTTATTTTAATTATAAATTCATTAAATTTATAAAATTAAAAATAATTAAATTAATTTTATTTTAAATATAAATTCATTAAATTTATAAAATTAAAATAACTAAATTAAATTTTATAAAAATTATTGGTATTTTCAAATAAATTTAATAATTTTAAATTAATAAATTTCAAAAAATTAAAATATTCTTATTAACTTTAATATTTTATTATCATTTTATCAATTGATTATTTCAAATTCTTTTTAAAAATGACTCTCTTCTATTTTTTTTTAAATTTTTTTTTTATTTTTAAGAATATATTTATTTTTTAATTTTAATTAAATATTTATTTAATTATTTTTATTTTTTTATTTATTTTTATATTAAAATAAAAATATTTTATTTTTTATTTTAAAATTTTAATAATTTTTTAATTTTTTAATTTGTATGTCATAAAATATAAATTATAAATATTTTAAAATTGTAATTTTTTTCAATTATATTTAATTAATCAGAGTGAATAATATTAAATTTTCAATTTTATAATTTATCTATAAAAAATTAATTATCTAATTATTTCAATTACTTTTATTTTTTAATTTAACTATAACGCAAAATTTTGATTTGAGATTAAATAATTTTAATAAATTGTATTTAAAATATTTAAAATAAAAAATTAATTATTTAATTATATTTTAATTACTTTTTATACTTTTAATTTAACTATAATTTAAAACTCTAATTCTAAATTTTATAATTTTTAAGTATTAATTTGAAATTGTAGTTGAATAATTTTTAATAAATTGTATTTATAATATTTGATATTTATCATAATTTAAAAAAAATATATATTTTTTCAACTTTTTTTAAAATTATAGTTTACAAAGCATTAATATCGATTTTAATTGAATTGGTGTTTTAGGCGAAATCGCAATAAAATTATTTAAATAATTCATTTTTCTTAAATAATAATAAATTCAAACCCACAAATATAAGTAATATATATATATATATATATATATATATATATATATATATATATATATATATATATATATATATATATAGAGCAGTTTACATTTAGATGCTCTTATATTATAATAAATATGAAAGTAGACCTTTTAAATTTATTTTATTTAATTAAATATATAATTTTTATTAAAAAAAAAAACCCTTGTAGTAATAAAATATTATATAATTTATTAACAAATAAAAATATTAATAATTTTATTTTTAAATATTATAATAAAAAATCTTAAAATGAGGAAAACCGAAAAAAGCTAACTGGTATTTTTTTTCAAATTTTTCACAGATACAAATTTTCTTAATAAATTTAATTATTTATGATCAAAATTATATTTTGTTTTTTAAAAAAAAATATATATATATATAAAAGGATATTATTGATAAATATTAAATTGAGTTATAAATAACTGTATTTTTATTAATATAATATAAAATTTTTAAAAAGTAAATAAATAATATAATTATAGTAGTATTTTTCACCAAGTGAAATATTAAAATAAATTTTAAAATTATATCAAATATAATATCTATTTTATTTGAAATAAATTCTATATTTATTATTTAATATACCAGAAATAAATAAATTAAATTTAAAATTTATTTACAAATAAAATAATTTTTTTTAATAAAATTAAACTAAATATAAGGTAAAGCATAAGAGATTTTCAAACTCCACCTAAATATATTTGTAATAAGTTATAAATATACTCCTCAAATATATCATAAAAATCATATCAACATTTTAAATTTTTTAAAACATAAATATGACTATAAAAGAAAAAGAGCAGGACACCCCTTCCTCCATTACTTCCTCTAACACCATTTTCTATTTATATTTTTTATAAATATATTTAAATTTTTTAAAAATTTATAAAATATTTATTTTAAATCCAAAAATTATAAATAAATAATCAATAAAATTTTTATAGAATGTAATTCATTGTTAAAATTTGAAACATATTTTTTTTTCAATTTAGCATAAATTATTTAAATATAAATTTAATTTCTAAAAATTCTTAAAAATTATTATTTAGTTATCAAATTATAAAAATTATTATTCTCACATATAATTTTACCAAATATGAACTTAATTAATTATATATATACACTATAATTTAAATTAATTATTAACTTAATTAATTATATTTTCTTACTCACTTATTAATAATTTAATTATTCTTCAAATATTTATAATGTATTATATTCAAATAATTTTATTAAATAAAATTTCAGTTTGAAATAATTAAATTTAAAATTTTCATTATATATGTAATTAAAATAATAAATAATTAAATGCAGTTAGGTCACATTCTGTATTTTTTTATTTAATTTATATTTTTTAAAAATATTTTAACATATAATAAAAATTATTTTAAAATATTTTAACAGATGAAATAATTATAAATTAATCATATTTTACTTTTATATAAATATTTTAACATATAATATATTTTACATATGAAATAACTATTTAATACTTGACATAATTAAAATATTTTTATCATATATTCAAATATATATATATATATATATATAATTAAAAATTATTTTTTTAATAAATATCCTAAAAATATTGAATAATTATTTTAAATAAAATATGATAATTAAACAGTTATTTTAAATAAAAATAAATTATTTTAAAAATAAATTGAATAAAAAAGAAAGTCAAGATTTTATAGAATTGTATTTATTGCAATAATTATCATCCAAAATTATAGATCAAAATCTCTACATTTTATTCATTTAATTATTTTTAAATTTATTTAGAATTATTTTTTCTTAACATAACCATTAAAATTTCAGACCCACTTGAATTTGGACTACTTTCATCCCTATACGAAATACCTGAATTTAACTTGCTCTAATTTGATTTGTATTAAAAATTTAGATAAATTTATTTATTAATCTCATATTATTAGTTAAATAAATTCAAATAAGTGTGCTTTAAACTCGAATTAAGAAATTAATAAATATTACATATTATAAATATTTAAAATTATATAAATTTAGATATTTGGCCATTCAACTCTAAGATCATAATATTCAATGGTTAAACAGATTGCTTCGCCAGAAATTGGTTCAACATAATTAAAATTAAAAAAAAAAATATTTTATTAATGATTCTTAAGTAAAAATGAAAAACAATAAAAAATAATTAATTAGAATAAAAGAAAAATTAAACTACCAGTCTCGTACCATTTTCAAAACTGCATGTGATGAGGTGTGGTAGGCATAGGCCCACTCCAACAGAAAAGCCCAATATGTTAGAGATATGAATAATTTAATTTTTTTATGATAAATAAATTTTAAATTTAAGGATTATAAATAGAATTATATTCCATATTTCCATTTATATAATTATTTTTTTTTTTTGTATTTTTTATGAAGAGATGACTAGTTTTGTAATCCTTCCAATAAATCTAAAATTTAAAATAAAATATAATTTTTTAAATAATTTTTTTTTTATTTTAGTTTGACATATGATAAAATTTAATTTTTTAATATTTATATATTTAAATAATTTAAATTTATACTAAAATAACATATATTTAAAGTATAATTTTTAAATTTTATTTAAGTATTTAATAAAAATCAAATTTAAATCATTTCATATTATTATTTTAATTTTAAAATTTTTAAATATATCTAATTTATTACGTCAGATTATGAACCAATAATAATATGATATATTTAAATGCTAATTACTATACACATAAGATTTAATATATTGACGGACTATACATCTCATAATTTAAATAATTATTTATTATATTAATGTTATAAGATAATTATTATTTAACTATTTTATCACAATTAGTTAATTTGTAATAGACTAAATTCATCTGGGTTTTTTTCCCAAAGAAAATAAACCCTTACTATATGAAAGGAATATATTCATATTCACAAAAATTTCATTAATTGCAGTTTATTTTATGCAAGCTATGAAAATGTAATTAGGGCAAATGAAATCAAAGTGGTAGCTGGATTCCTCTAGCACAAGCTAGATTCTTTTTCTTTTTCTCCCCCTTTCTTTTTAACCTTTTATTTTATAAACCAAATTGATATCTTAAATATTTTTTTATTAATTAGTCTTGAGCAATAATTTAAATTTATAATTTTATAAATAATATTTATATAATATTATTAAATTTTTATATAAATTAATAATTTTTTTTTTCTAAAATGATTCAAATTCATTCAAATCATATGTTCATTATGTCCTTACTCATTACTCATAAACTAACTTTCTTTTTTAATGATTTAATTAATTTAAATTTTAGCATTAGTGTCAATTATTTAACAAGATTTTCATAAATTATATAAATTATTATTATTATTATAGGATATTTATTCAATTATAAGCAAAGCCTTCTCAAACTCCAATTCCCCAATGCTAGAAAACAAACACAATTTCTTTTTATATATATATATATATATATATATATAATTTTATAAATTGCATGCATACTTTTCTTCATTAAACTTGACTTATTTAATAGTATTGTTATAAATTATTATTTTTTTTGAAAATATGCTACAATAAAATATTTGAAAGCAACACACATGCAGATATTATTTTATAAGGGGTCAGCATGTCAAATAATTAAATAAGGATGAAATTTCAGTATTAAATTACATATAAAAGTACCATTAATAATGTTACACATATAGTTTTAGATTAAGCTAAATTAAATAAGAGAAAATTATATATCATATATATAATTGATATAAAATACATTATGAATAATTGAATACAAGTCAAACTAAAAATTATTATTAATTAATTAATTAAAAGGTTTGTATATTTTCTTAATTATGATTTATTTTTTCTAATTAACTTGATGTCTATATATATTAACAAAATTTTAGTTTAAATATGCCAAATTAAGGTTCAAGAAAGCAATAAAAATGGGTTTCTCTTCCTTTCTCAAATTTCTGATTCTACTTAGGTCTAATTTAGCATAGTTTATAAAAATAGGTTTTCATATGGAGAAAAGTTATTTTTTTCTAAAAGTGATATTTCTAAAAGTAATTAACTGTATGTTTGTGTTTGGTAAAATACAATCTAAAAATTATTTATAAACTATTAAGGGTATTTTTGTCTACTAATTTTTTAAAATTAGCTACGCGTTTAATTTAAAATTCAACTATCTTGAAAAGTTTCAATTTCTAACTTATCCAAATAGTTGAATTTTAGCTATCCAGATAATTGATTTTATTAATTTTGATATTTACCAAACATTATAAACTGAGTCAAAATTAATTTCTCACTCAAAAAAAACTATTTTTTTCTTGTGCCAAACGGGCACATAATCAATTCCATCTTCCTCATGCATATGGTCCAGGCTAATGCAGGTTTGTATATATAACACAAGATTAATTAAATTAAGTTTCTTTCTCTTTTTCTTTTCTTTTCTGTCTATATGTCTGGACACATGGCCATTATATGAAAATTTTCTATAGATTTGTTAGTGATATTAAAATATATTCTTGGGATCTTGAGAATTTTATAATAAAAAAATACCTATGATTTGGGTTACTTTCATTTTGAAGTCTGTTTACAAAACTTTATCTGAATTTTGCATGGTTAAAATTGTGGTGTACATAACCATGATGTCGTTAATATATATTCATCAGTTTCATGATATGCTACTGTACGTAAAAATAATAATAAAGTTTTATGATTTATATGCAGATCAAATTTACGAAATAGGTTAAAATTTATCACCTGTAACTTCAGTTACTTTAATTTATAATAAATCCTTTGAATTTTAATGTGATCAGTAGTTTCTTTATAATAAGTAATGATGTTTACCATTTTTTTTGAAATATTAATGGAGATTTGAGGGCTAGAAAACTGGGTAATAGACCAAAGCGCAGTCCACCACCTCCTCCCAAGCCTAAGACACCGTCCCGACCAATTCCTCCTGATGCACAACCTCGATACCAAACTATACCACAGTGGCATGTGCATGCTTAATTTCAAGAAGCAAGTGAAGTTGAAGATGATAATATTCTAAAAAATTAATTACTTCCCTTATTGATTTCTATTTAAATAATAGTGTTATACCGGCCAAAATTCATGAATCCCAATGGTGAAGGCAAGGCCCGCCAAAGAGAGCCTAATTATATAGTTTAGCCCAATATAAAGAAGTCTCTAAGAAAGATGATGGGTATTAGATTTTGGGTTGATGATGGATTGTACTTGTGGTCAACTAAGGCCTGTTCCAGAAAAGTGGCCTGTTTAGTGATTGGGTTTAATGTGAAAATATTAAGTTTTCCTTGAAAAATAAAAAGCATACCCATAATGAAACAAGAATTCCTAGCCGAATATATGATATATTATTATAAGTAAAATAAGTTATCGTTAGATGTAGTTAGATGTAGCTCTCGTAATTTTCAACACAGAGACTATTTATTTTTATTCTTAAATTATTTTTTGTTCCTCTTGGTTAATCTCCTATATATTTATTCCTGATTGACGATTTCGATAATCTAAATATTAGAATCCCGAATCATCCAATTGATGGTGATTTCATCTAAATATTAAAATTTTAAGTTAATTTTTGTCTTTTTTTATTCAAACTCCTGGATTAAATTGATAATTTACCTAAATAATAATTAATTTAGGGTCCTGTAAAGTGATTATAAACTGTGTTAATGTGTCTTAAACATAAATTCAGCTATGAAACAGTAAATTCATTAATAAAATAATTTAAAAATTTTGCACTTTAAATATTTATTGGTTTTTGTGCAAACAAATGGTAATCCATTTTTTATACAGCAATTTTTAGCTAACACTGTATATTCCCATTTGTAATTTACAGTATATATGTCAGAATATATAAAATGTGTGTGGGATTGAGTTCACATTAATTAATTAGAGGAACTATAAAATGACTTATAATAATAAAAATAACATAATCTAAATGGCCTATACCAATTTATATTGTAAGAGCTAACTTATTATAAGTTTAATTATCTTACCTTCACTTTAATTTTGATTTAACTTTAGAATTCAGAGACTTAGATAACACACACGCACATATATATATATATATATATATATATATATATGATAGCAATATTGTCAGAGCAAAAAATATTAATTCCAGAGCAAAATTTATTATTTGGATAAAATTGCCCTTCTCCATTCTTTCATGGTCTCCAAAATGAACTCTTTTTCCTACTGTCCTATCTGTTTCTCTTATTCCTCTTACCGCCCTGACACCCTGAAATTGTTTCACCTTAAAGTTAAATAATCATGTATTTTATCACCATGGCAACCAAAAAGGCAGTACTGTGTTGTTTTTCAAATATATATCAATTCCTATGGATTTGAATTTAGAGCAATAAAAATGTAAATATGCTTAGTTTTGGAGAATCCAAAAGAAAAAAAAAAAAATTCTTCAAATAATTTATTGAATTAAAAAAAAAACTCTTGAATATTCAAATATTTTTCTGCACTTTTCTCGCAATCATATCCGATATAATTAAGTGGATTTTTGATAAAAAATTTTAATACAATTATTATTTTTTTATTCCCAACAGTTACATCATATCCGTTTTGTTATTAATAACTGTTAGTTGTTAAGTAATTATTAGGTAGTCAAATAGTTATTGTTTATAAAAACTCAAATTTAGAATTTTTTTAATTTATTTAAATAAAAAAATTAAATTATTATTTAAAAATAATATTTAAATAAAAAGATAAATATCAATATTTATACTTAATAGTCATTAAAAATATTAATAACTAATAATAATTTTACTAAACACTTATATCAATAAGATATTAAGTAATAATTACTAGCTATCAGTAATAATTAATAGCTACTATTAGGAACAATTAAATCAAACGTCTAACAGCTAAACTAAATGGCTAACAACTAACAATTATCAGTAATAACTAACAATTATTAAGAACAAAAGTAACAATTATCTGCAACAATTAACAATTACAAAGCCTAAACTCATTTACGAAATCCATTATATTGTTTACATTAATCTATTTATACTAATCGCATATCTAAATAAAGAAATTTCAATCTAAATCTTAACATTTCTCTTTTCAAGCGCTTCCCTTTCTACATCTAGATACTTTTATTAAAATATATATATATATATAATATGAAAATTTGAAAAAATTAATTAAAATAAAAATAAAAATAAGTCCATGTTCTGAAAATTCATAACTCACGGATTACGTTAATCTATTCATACTAATTTCATATCTAAATAAAGAAATTTCAATCTAAATCTTAACATTTCTCTTTTCAAGTGCCTTCCTTTCTACATCTAGATATTTTTATTAAAAAAAAATATAATATGAAAATTTGGAGAAATTAATATAAATAAAAATAAAAATAAGCCCATGTTCTGAAAATTCATAACGTACGGATTGCCAGCAAGCAATTACCATTAACCATTCTCATCTCCTTTAGTTTTCCAAATTATTTTTTTGGCAGAGTTTGGTCTCCTGTATCAATCATTGCTTGGTGATAAACTATTCATAATTACTTGTATCAAGACCACCTCATATATTTAATTATTTAATTCCTAATATTGTGATTCTCATCATTGTTGAGTGAACAAAGAATTTTAAGAGTTTGAATTTTGGCTCAAAAAGGGATGTACATTGTAACCATGAGATGAGCAAAGTGAAGATGAAAAGAATGAAGTGAATGAAAGAGGCAAGTTTACAAGGAGCTGTTAAATACACTCCAGATTTTTTAAATACATTTTATTTTATTTTATTTTATTTTTTTCATATAATAAATAAATTACTATTGCCATATAATTGTTATAACAAATACACTATTTTGAAAATAGGATAAAATATTATTTAATCCTTGATCGTTTAGCGAAATTAACACTTAAATTTTTATACTTTAAAAAATAACTATTAGATCCATGAGATTTAATTCCGTCATAATAATTGATTTTTATTATTTTTTTTTAAATTTTCTATTAAAAAAATTTTAAAAAAATAAAAAAATAAAAAAAAATTATTTTTCCAAAATATCTTTATTTTCAACCTCTATATTTTTTTTCTTCATTTTTTTTTCTAATTTCCTCATTTTCTTCCCTTTTTTTTTTTTTTGTAAAAAGTTCACATTTAGATATTTTCTTATTTTTTCTTTATCCTATGATATTTTTTTTTCTTTTTTTTTTCTTTTTTCGTGGTTAATTAATAAATTAATTAATTGTGTAAATTTTGAGTTTGTTGAAATTAAAAAAAGTTAAAAATTTGTGTGTAGGTATTGTGATTAGTGTGGAGAAAGAAGGATTTGATTGTGAAGAAAAGTAAAGAAAGTTTGAGGTAGGTTTTAATGAAATAGTATGAAAAAGAAAATTTGATGAAACATTAAGAGTATTTTTGTTTTTTTAACGGTATTTAACGGTTAAATAGACGGAATAATTAATTATTATGTCAAAATTAAATGTAAAGGATCTAATATCTATTTTTTGAAAATATAAAAATTCCACTGTTAATTTTACTAAATTTCAAGAACTAAATAATTTTATCTTTTAAAATATTCATATCACTTTTACATCTTTTTTATTCCATTATTTTTTTCTAATCATCATTAATAATAAATATATTTACTTTTAACTCAGTAATTTTTTTTTTTACTATATTGTAATGTAAATGTTGTGTCTAATTTTAACTTTTTATTTACATTAATTTTTTTTATTTATTAAATAACTTTTAATTTTAATATGATCTTATAAAAATTAAAATCATATTAATTTAGTTTATAATTAAAAATAAAATATATATATAAATTTATGTATTGATATCTTTCTATTATTATTATTTTTTAATTCGCCTATATAGAATAAACTTGACTATATATATATTTTAAATTATCAAAAATTAATATTTAATTGTAATAATAATAATTCATGTATCTTAAAATGTTTTAAAAAATATAAATTAGATAAAAAATATAACTGAAATCGCATAAAGCCCGACTTACAATTAGTATTTTACGTATATAATAAAAATTGATTTTAAGAGTTGTTCCAAATTTAGTTTTCAAATTTATTTCTACTAGGTATTATATCTTGCAATTTATGAATTTAAAGATTTTTAAAATGAAATTATGTATTTAATAAAACTAACATAATAAACATATATAATATGAATTCATTCTAATATAATTACTATGAAAAATATAAATGAATGAGAAGTTTGACAATGTTTATTATAATTATGTTAAAAAAATATCATATATAAATTTACATAGGTTTGGAGTTATTTAAGCTAAATTTTATGAGTATTTAGGCCATCTCCAACCATACGGTAAAATGGCATGTAAGCCATTTTGCCGCAAATTATGCATTCCAACCGTGCGCCATGGACAGTAAAACACCAATTTGGTGTTTTACTATTCATCAACTGTATTTTTTTTTATTTTTTTATTTAATTTATATGTATAAAAATATTATAATTAAAATAATATTTTTACAAATAAGTCCATATTTTTTTAAATTTTTTTATTTAATTTTTAATTTATATAAATAATTAATTTTAAAAATTTTATTTTATAAAAAATTCTAATTATATTTAAATTATAATTTTAAATATATATATTATAATTCTTACATAAATATTTAAATTAAATATAAGCAATAAAATTAATATTATCTAAATTTTTATAAAAAAATCATATTTTAAGAAAACTAATTAATTTGAACATATAATATAAAAATTTGAAATAATAAAGATTAATTTATACCAATTATTATATTATATATTAAATTTAATTAATTGTCTCGGTTGATTAATTTTATGTTTCGAATTAATTGAATTTAGTATCGATTAATTTAATTAGATTTCAAATTGTCAAAACTAGATCTCGATTGTTTTATATATTAAATATAAATTTAGTATCTATTTTTTTATTAATGTATTAATATATTATAAATAATATATTAATAGTAAATGAATCATTTA
>CANXYC010530428.1:0-34805 GCA_948193065.1 Aleurites moluccanus | reverse complement strand
TTGGCCTTTGTAAGGTCTGTTTGAATCAAAAGGGTTTCTCCTTTTGGTGAGTGTTGGATGTGTTTGGAAGCAAAAGCAGAGATCATTGCTTTATAATGAATTTTGAAAATTAATGCAATTGGAATTGATTCGTCAAGCATTTTATAATTATGTGTTTTAATTTGAAGAACAATGCTCTTTAAAATATTTTTATCATTCAAAGAGACTATTGTATATATATATATATATATATATATATATATAAAATAAGAGAAAAATTATCTATTTTTAATAATTTTAAAAATCATCTATTTTTAATAATTTAATTAAATATAAAAATAATTTTAATTAAATATATAAAAATAAGAAAATAAATTAAATAATTAAAATAATTTTATTTATTTTAATATTAGAAAATTAAATAGTAAATAATAAATAATTATTTTAATTAAAAGAAATTTTTATTTGAATTTTAATTAAATAAAATAATTTATTTTTATTTAATTATTAATTTATTTTTTATATTTAATTTAATTTTTTTTTTGTAATTAGATAAAATTTTAGGGACTAAAATTACATTTTAGGGACTAAAATCCACATGAGGTCTAAGACGGACGCTAATGGGGAGAGGGCGGGATTGCAGATTCCAATAACGTTAGAGTCAAAATTATACCTTGAAAAAGAACAAGAGGGGATGTGCTCTCCAGATTAAACATAAAGGGATAAATTATACATCATCCCTATATATTTTATATATTTTTATTTTTTATTTTTTATTTTAATTTATAGTTATTTTTATGTGAAATATAAATTATATTGTATAAACATTTGAAAAAAAAAATACATAAATAAATATATATACATACATATTTTTAAGAAAAAATAAAAAATATATATAAACAGGTATATCCTACCCGTCCCGTAAACAGACCCGCCTCCATTTTTAAACAGGTTAGGTTTCGATTTTGCAAAACCCGACCTGTTATCCCTAAATCCAGGCTTTCAATTCAGTTGTATCCCTTGGCGACTAGCCTTGCTTTGTACTTGTCCAGACCCATCTTATTTAAATTTTACTTTGTATACCCATTTACTGCCAATTGGCTTCTTTCCAGTAGGTTAATGTGTGAGCTTCCATGTGTCATTAGCTTCTAAAGCTGCAATTTCATTATTCATGGCCTCTTGCAAATTGGGGTCAAGCTTAACTTGATCAAATGTTCTAGGTTCTTGCATTTTTGATAAATTAGCCAAGAAATCAACATATGAATTATAGAAGACAGAAGGAATTATAAAAGGATAAGCCTTTGGAGTATATTGAGTTCCACTTACCTGGTTTGACTTCTGAGATATGACAGTAGACAAAGTAGGAGGAACTTCAATACTTGAGACAAAGTCATTTAGCCAATGAGGTTTAGTTTTAGTCTTGGTACTTCGTCTAAGAGGCAATATGGTTTGTGTTTAATCAATATGATCAAGCAGAGAAGCAATGTTGTTGGTATTAGGTAAAATAACTAGTGGAGAAGTAGTAGAATAGGTATTAATGTTTGGTATTGTAGATGGAGATGTGGCAGTCTCAACAGTAACAGATTGGGGACTAAGGATATTATCCATAGGATTGGAATGACTAGCGGATGAATCATTATTGGAAGATGTAAATAGAATGTTAAATGGTTCAAAAGGTTCATAATATGTATCTGGCACAAGTAATGGTAAAGCATTATGTACTTCAGATGATGTAGTGTAAGCATAAGGAAAAATATGCTCATTAAAAACAACATCCTTAGAAACAGAAGAACTATAGGTCTGCAAATTGTAAAGCTTATATGCCTTTTGCCCCACTGCATATCCAATAAAAATGGACTTGAATGCTTTAGTTTCAAACTTGTCTTTTATAGGGTTGGTTTTGGTCGCATAGCATAAACAACCAAAAGTCTCAATGAGGTTATAAGAAGGCTCAGGGTCATTTAGCAACTTATAAGGTGTATTCCAGTTCGAGGTAGCAAAAGGCAATCTGTTTATGATATATGTAGCAGTAAGAACAAAGTCACCCCATAATTTCTTTGGAAAGTTTGATTGAAACATGAGGGATCGAGCAATTTGGAGTAGGTGTTGATGTTTTCTTTCAACCACTCCATTTTGATGGGGTATGTATGGACAGCTTCTTTGATGGAAAATGTCATTATTTGCAAACAATTGTTGACAAGTAGAATTAATAAACTCAATGTCATTGTCACTTCTAATGGACTTAATTTTGGTTTGATATTGGGTTTGAATCATTTGGATGTATGTGTTTAAAATAGAAGAAGCTTTGAGTCTTGTGATGAAGAAGGTAAGTCCAGGTAGCTTTACTAAAATTATCTACTATGGTTAAGTAGTGAGCACTAGTTATTGAGGCTTACTTATAGGGTATCCAGAGATCAATGTGCACCAAATCAAAAGGTTTCAAGGTTTTGGTGCTGCTTTGAGAAAAAGGCAGTCTATGTTGTTTAGAAATTGAGCAAATCTCACAATGATCATCAAGTTTAATAGAATCAAAACTTATGCCAGAGATATGTCTCAAAGCAAAATTGGAACAATGTCCAAGTCTATAATGCCACATTACTGAGTTATGCAATAAGTCAGAACTAACATCTTTATTGATTGAATTAGGGATTGATTGCAAGAATTCAAAGGTTTGGGAACAGTTAAGGTACATTGAGTACCATTATAGGTAAACAATCTTAAATGAACATAATATTTACAGATGAAAGACTGAATGTGGGACTTATCGAAACTAGACATGCCTAGCTTGTATAGATTTCTTTGTACCTTGCCTACTGCATATATCGCCTCAATCAATAGGTCCTGGAAAATGCAAAAAGTTGGATAAAAGATCACTATAGAATTAGTGTTCTCAAGATACTTCTTACAGAAAGAAGGTTGAACTTAAAACTTGAAATGTAAATAACTTCTGTTAAAACTAGTTTTTGATTTAGAACAACATCACCAATATGGCTAATCAGTTTTATTGTTCCATCATGTAAGTAAACAAGATTAAAACTATTTAAAACTTTTAAATTCCTTATTGCTTTATGGTCAGCACATATGTGATTGGTGGCTCCAGTATCAATTACCCAAGAATCATAATCAGAAGAATAAAAAAAAGCTTAAGGCATATGAAATAGTCTAACTTTGCAAAATTCACCATACCAACAAGATTGTCAGTGCTAACACCTTTGCCTTTGATGTACCTCATCACTTCTTGTTGAATAACATTGGTTAAATCACCATTACTCCCCTTATTTTGAGACTCTTATTTACCATCAATGGGTGTTTCAGACACATTCCGTGCAAACGTTGCTGGAGCTTTCCCTTTTTGCTCTTTGTATACTTTTTACCAATTAGGAAGGTCATGTAATCTGAAATAAGCCTCCTGTGTGTGTCCATCCTTGATACAGAAATCACAGTATCTATCCTTCTTGTCAAACTTCCTTTTCTTAAAATTGTTTCTTGCAACTCCATTCTATTTATTAAATTGTGACTTGACAAAAAAGGTTGTATTGCTGTGCCACTTCCAAGATTCATATGTACTTCCCTTTGTTTTTCTACTATGAATACTATGGAGTAAGCTTTGTTGACACTAAGTAAAGGATCCAATAGAAACATCTGATTTCTCACATGATCAAAATTTCATTTAGACCCACAAGAAACTGAATTAAATGGTTTTGTGAGGCAATTTCTGAAACTATTCTTGATGACCCACAACTATATGAAGGTAATGGTGATAAACAGTTTAGTTCATCCCATAACCTCTTCAAATTAGTATAGTACTTAGCAACAGAAGAATTACCCTGAGACAAAGAATTAATTTCCCTCTAGATTTGATAGAGCTATGGGCCATTACTCTCACGTATCCCTCGGCTATTCATCCCATAGATCTTTTGCATTTGTGGTGTAAAGAAAGGACTCCGTAAGCTCTTTGGATATGGAGTTTAATATCTAAGATGTAACCATACAATCAACCCTAAGCCACTGTTCGTAATCCTTAGAGTTCTCATTAGGCATTGGATATTTTTCATTAATAAACTCTAATTTCACTTTGCTCCTAAAGAAATCTTCATGGATTGACTCCATGATAGATAATTTGAGCCATTCAATGGAGTTGTAACTAGTAACATACGTGAATGGTCTAAACTTTGTAACAAAAGAGAATTTCCATAACTGAAATCCCTATTTACATGATGTACAATAAATGAAGAAGATTCCTGATCTTTTTCTTCAATTTCAACCATATTAAGAATCAATTGCAGCAACAAAACTCCTTACAATAACAGTAACAGTACAAATACAGAGTAGAACAGTGTACTTTGCTTCAAACTTTAGGCTTTGATACCATGTTCAAATTCATGGATTAATCTTCATAGATGAAGCTTAAAAGCAACTCAGAGAAAGATGATAACAAAATTAACAGAATTTAGAAATGGAATTCATTTCCTGTATTGAAGCTTAAGGTCTGTTTATATACATAATTAAAGAAAGAGAAAATAACATAAATGAAAACTAATTTTGCTGAGTTGGCCTAACAAACTAACTAAATCTGTTTAACAAACTTTTAACTACACTAACATTGAAATGGTGCATTTTGCTTCTAAGTGAAACGACGAGTATTGCATGATGTTGGCTAAGGCTAGCTGCTTAACAAAACAGTGCGCATAACTATTAATGACACGATGCTTTTTGCTTTCAAATAATTTAGATATGTTATTAAAATTAGCTTCTCCAACTCCCTCATTAGTTTGAAATCTCATGGAGGTGAGTTAAAAAAAAATTGTATAGACCCTTTTTCTTTTTATTCATTTAATTAACGAGATTATAGTTTATAAACTTAATGAGGTTATAACATTCCTTTTACTAATTCACTTTTTAATTTTTTATTACAAGTAACACATGGAGTTCATAAAAAGATGTTTCAAGGCTTAATCAAGTGGACCAACTTACCCAAGGAGGATGCTACTTGGGAAGATTACTCTTTTATTCAAGCTCAGTTTCCTGATTTTTCTCTTCCCTAGGGTCAAGAAAGAACTCAAGGGGAGGGTATTGTTACATATTATAGAAGGAAGTGGAAAGGGAAAGGAAGGTAATAGTGAATATGCTGGAGAATGGCTGAGATAAGTAGTTAACGTAGTAATAGTAAGTGTGTTGTTACTAGTATAAGGATGCATGACAATAGATTTAGGGATAATTGTATAGGATCTGAGCTTAGAATTGGGGGGTAAAGCTATTAGAGGTGGTTAAGAAATTGATACAGCAATAGTACATAATGTACTACTGGAATAAATGTATAAAAAGTAGTTAATGGTAGTTGGTGTAATTCGTTCCAGAATTCATTAACGAAATATTTTCTTCCCTTAATTTTCTCTCTATTCCTCAACCCTAATTCTTATGTTCTTTCCTATTTCCTCAACTCTTCTTCTTTCTTCAATTGCAAACCATAGAATTGCATCTACCAAATGGTTAAGAATTGACCAGCCTAACATATGGTATCAAAGTTGCTATGATAGGGCTATTGTTCAATGATTAATTCTGAGCATGACTAAGTCTGTGGTGGTGTTAAATTAGGAAGTAAGATTAGCTGAGATGGAGGAGCAGGTGCGAGAACTTCATGGGGTAACTCTGAGATCCATGGCTGAGTTCCAAGAATACAAAGATAAGAATGATGAAAGGTTTGATGAGATTAAAAAATTCTTGAAAAAGTTAACTGTGGAGAAAGGAAAAGAAAAAATTGATCCTCAAGAGGCTACTAAGATAAAGACTTGAGAAAATGTTGAAATGATAATCAATAAGGCTAATGGATTTGGAGATAAGGACATTCTGCCTAGTCCTTATGTGGCATGGGGAGGAAGTAGTAGTGAGGCTGCAATGCAGAATCATGAAGAGGCTCCTGAATTGAGTTTTACATATCAGAACATTGAAGGCAATTATCTTGATCATAGAAACCCTAATTCACTCTTTTGTCCAAAAATTGATCTAATGACTTTCAATGGGGAAGAACCAAGAGTTTGGCTCAAGAAATGTGATAAATATTTCAATGTTTATCAGATTTCAGAGGCTCAGAGGTTGTCAATAGCTTGTCTGTACCTTGTGGAAAAAGCAGACTCATGGTTTCAGAATTGGAATAGGGGTAGGATGAAGTCTTGGAGAGTTTTCGAAGAAGCATTGTGTGAGAGATTTAGAGATGATGATGTGAGTAATGTTATTGAAGAATTTATAAACTTAAGGTAGGTGGGATCGGTAGGGGACTACTTAGATAAATTTGAAGATTTAAGGTTGAGACTAGAAAGGTTTATGCCAGAACTCAGGGAGGAGTATTTCCTGTCTGGTTTTATGGGAGGACTGAGAGAAGAAATCAGATTGGTAGTGAAAATGCTAAAACCTAAGTCTATATCTAAGGCTATGGAGATTGCTAGGCTGCAAGAAAGAGTGTTAGGCAAAGGGTTTAAAGCTTCTGTAACAAATTCATGGAACCATAAACCTGTGAACTACCATAACATAAACCCTACCTATACACAATTCCAAAATAAACCTGCATTAAGCCACCAAACCCAAATTTCATTCTTAAACTTGAAAATTTAAACCAAAAAGGTCAACCCAACAACCCCACTAATACCTATGCAACTAAACCTGTCAATGCCAATAGTACAATTCCAAAGCCATTTCACCACCTCCTTCTTTCAATTAGCAACCAAATAAAACCTGTTATAGATGTGGTGACAGGTATTATCATGGACATCAGTGCAAGCCTAAAACTATAGCAACCCTTTCATGTGAGGAAGAAAGTGAAAATGCTAAAACCTAAGTCTATATCTAAGGCTATGGAGATTGCTAGGCTGCAAGAAAGAGTGTTAGGCAAAGGGTTTAAAGCTTCTGTAATAAATTCATGGAACCATAAACCTGTGAACTACCATAACATAAACCTTACCTATACACGATTCCAAAATAAACTTGCATTGAATTATTCCCAATTTCCAAAGCCACCAAACCCACATTTCATTCTTAAACTTGAAAATTTAAACCAAAAAGGTCAATCCAGCAACCCCACTAATACCTATGCAACTAAACTTGTCAATGCCAATAGTACAATTCCAAAGCCATTTCCACCACCTCCTTCTTTCAATAAGCAACCAAATAAAACTTGTTATAGATTTGGTGACAGGTATTATCATGGACATCAATGCAAGCTTAAAACCCTAGCAACCCTTTCATGTGAGGAACAAACAAAACTAGTGGAGGCACAATTTGGGGTAGAGGAGAATGACATGGAAGAAGAGTTAATGGAGGAAGAGTTAGAACTTTCAGTTCATGCTACAGAGGACAGTTAAGGGGCTGAGACAATCAAGATTATTGGAAGATATAAAAACAAACAATTGGTCATATTGATAAATATTAGAAGCACAAACAGCTTCATTAATCACACATTGACTAAGGATTTGAAGTTAGTGCTTGTCCAAATTTTCACGACTGTTATCACAGTTACAAGTGGAAGAAAACTGATATGTGATCATCAGTGTCAAGGGTTTAAATGGAGTATGCAGGGGCATGATTACATTTTTAATTTGAGAATTCTCAAGTTAAACAGCTTTGATATCATTCTGGGGTAAATTGGTTAAAAAGTTTAAGTCCAATCTTGTTTGATTTTTGGTAACTCTAACATTTCTTTCAATTTGAAAGGGCAGCAAGTAATGGTGAAGGGCATACAACAGGGCAGTGATTGTAAGAGAACTAATAAAATTATGAGAAGGAAAGGGTTAGATTTTCAAACTCCATTATTTTACATCTATCACATTGAGCATTTTGATCAAGGTCAGCCAGCTTTACTGACAATAAAAGCTCATATGCAACCAAAACTGAGTCAGCTATTGGAGTCATTTGGTGAGGTGTTTGCAGAACCAAAAGGATTGCCTCATTTTAGAAGTCATAATCACTCAATTCCTCTTGTATCAAATGTACAACATATCAATGTCAGACCCTGCAAGTATCCCCACTTTCAGAAGCAGGAAATAGATAAGTTGGTCACTGAAATGTTAGAAAACTCGGTGATTCAACCAAGTACTAGTCCATTCTCTTCTCCTGTTCTGTTGGTCAAGAAAAGAGATGGCAGCTGGAGGTTTTGTATTGATTATAGAAGACTTAATGAGGCTACCATCAAGGACAAATTTCCTATTCCAATAATTGAAGACTTATTGAATGAATTACATAAGGCTAAGATATTTTCCAAGTTGGATTTAAGGGTTGGTTACCATCAAATCAGGATGAAGCCCCATGATATTGAGAAAACAGCTTTTAAGACTCATCAAGGGCACTATGAGTTCACTGTTATACCCTTTGGGCTAACAAATGCTCCTGCCACCTTCCAGGCACTTATGAACAACATTTTTGAACCATATCTCAGGAGGTTTGTACTGGTATTCTTTGATAATATACTGGTGTACAGTAAATCATGGCAAGACCATCTAATGCATTTGACAACTGTCCCACAAATTCTAAAAGATTAGTCCTTGTTTGCTAAATTTTCCAAATGCTCATTTGCTCATGAGGAAATTGAGTACTTGGGACACATTATCTCAGGGAGAGGAGTGTCTACTGACTCAAAAAAGATCCAGGCTATGCTGGATTGGCCCATTCCTTTTACTATTAAGGAGATAAGAGGAATTTTTACGGCTGAATGGTTATTATAGGAAGTTCATACATCATTATGGCATTACCACTAAGCTTCGTACTGAATTGCTTAAGAAGGAAGGCTTTCAATGGACTGGTGAGGCACAACAAACATTTGAAGACCTCAAGACCAGGATGACACAAGCTTCGGTGCTAGCATTGCCTAATTTTCATTGTCCTTTCACGGTAGAGACAGATGCAAGTAGTTGGGGTATAGGGGCAGTGCTACAGCAACAGGGCCGCCCAATTGCTTTCATTTCCAAAGCTTTTGGTCCTAGAAACAGGACTCTTTCAATCTATGAAAGAGAGTTGTTGGCTATTACATATGTAGTCTCTAAATGAAGGCATTATTTGGAGCAAGTTCAGTTCTTTATTAAGACTGACCATGAAAGCATTAAATACCTTTTGGAACAAAGGTTACACACCAACTTACAACAGAAGGGAATCTCAAAGTTGCTTGGCCTAGATTACAAGATTCTATACAAAAAAGGGATAGAAAATAAGGTAGCAGATGCATTATCAAGAAGGGATTATGGGTTGCAGCAGAATGATGGTCAGCAGCAGGAGAATTACTCTTGTGCAACCTTATCTCAAGTGGTACCTACTTGGATGAGCCATATTATTAGCTCTTATGAGCAAGATTCTAAGGCTCAAGACTTATTACAACAGGTAGCAATAGACAAGAATAGTAATCCAGGATTTGAACTAAGGATGGAGTCCAATGGCACAAAGACAAGCTGTTTGTAGGAATGAACACAACTCTCAGGCAGCAATTAATTCAGACCTATCATAACAATGTTTTGGGAGGGCATTCTGGCATTCAAGCAACTTATGTCAAGTTGCATAGGCACTTTTACTGGCCTGGTATGCTTAAAGACATAAAGGATTGGATTCAAGGTTGTGACACTAGGTACAAACCTGAGCACTGTGTCTATCCAGGCTTATTGCAGCCTCTGCCTATTCCAAACCAGGCCTGGCAGCATATCTCAATGGACTTCATTGAGCAATTGCCAAAGTCCCATGGTAAGAATGCTACATTAGTAGTGGTTTGTCGATTTACCAAATTTGCTCATTTTCTGTCCTTGACACACCCTTTTATTGCCCACATTGTTGCTCAAGTGTTCTTAAATGAGGTGTTTAGACTGCATGGAGCACCACATACCATAGTTAGTGACAGAGATAGAGTTTTTACCAGTAATTTCTGGAGGGACTTGTTCACGTTGTTAGGCACTACACTCACTTATAACACTGCATATCACCCTCAAACTGATAGATAGACTGAGAGGGTGAATCAGTGTTTGGAATCCTACTTGAGATGCATGACTCATCTACATCTTAAAGGCTGGAACAGGCACTTGTCATTGGTAGAATGGTGGTATAACTCTTCTTACCACAGTGCTTTAAAAATGTCTCCCTTTGAAGCAATGTATGGCTATCCTCCTACATTCCCTTCAGTCCTATTGCCTTATTCATCAAAGGTCCAAGCTGTAGGAGACTTCTTGCAGCATAGTCAGCAGTTATTGGACACCTTAAAAGACAATTTAACTATTGCTCAAAATAGAATGAAGCAGCAACATGACAAACATAGGTCTAAGAGATCATTTGAAGTGGGTGACTGGATTTTTCTTAAATTGCAACCCTATAGGCAGAATTCTATAGCCTTTAGGCAGCATCTTAAGCTCATTGCTAAATACCATAGACCTTTTCAGGTTCTTGAAAGGGTTGGACAGGTAGCCTACAAGCTACAACTTCCACTTACTGTTGTTATACATCCTGTGTTCCATGTTTCCTTACTCAAGAAAAAGCTAGGGGAGCATGTCACACCCTTGCAAGAATTGCTTGTTCTACAGGCTGAAGTTTTTGTGACAAAACTAGAGCAAGTTTTACAAACAAGAACTATTACAAGAGACAACACTACTGTTTTTCAAGGCTTAATCAAGTGGACCAACTTACCCAAGGAGGATGCTACTTGGGAAGATTACTCTTTTATTCAAGCTCAGTTTCCTGATTTTTCTCTTCCTTGGGGTCAAGAAAGAACTCAAGGGGAAGGTATTGTTACATATTATAGAAGGAAGTGGAAAGGGAAAGGAAGGCAATAGTGAATATGCTGGAGAATGGCTGAGATAAGTAGTTAACTTAGTAATAATAAGTGTGTTGTTACTACTATAAGGATGCATGACAATAGATCTAGGGATAATTGTATAGGATCCGAGCTTAGAATTGGGGGGAAAAGCTATTAGAGGTGGTTAAGAAATTGATATAGTAGCAGTATATAATGTACTACTGGAATAAATGTATAAAAAGTAGTTAATGGTAGTTGGTGTAATTCGTTCCAAAATTCATTAATGAAATATTTTCTTCCCTTAATTTTCTTTGTATTCCTCAACCCTAATTCTTCTGTTCTTTCCTATTTCCTCAATTCTTCTTTTTTCTTCAATTGCAAACCATAGAATTGCATCTACCAAATGGTTAAGAATTGACCAGCTTAACATAAAATGAAAAGGAAATAATTAAAATTAGATAATTTGATTTTATTGAATTATTAAATTTAAGATACTTTTTATGTTGTCACATTTTATTATTATTCATTAATTAATTACAAAATCTCAAAAAAAAATTATGAAATAAAATGTCTTAGGTTCCGTTTGGGGACAAGAATTTAAATTGGAATTGGAATTGGAAAAATTCCAATTCTGATTCTCTATAATTAAAATTCTGCTGAAATTGTAATTCTAACATTTGTTTCACACAAAAAAATTGGAATTGAAATTGAAATTAAAATTAAATAAAAAATTGGTGACGATGAAAATGTTTGTTTGAGTTGAAAGTGGTGGTGGACCACCGACGGCGACGGTGGAGGTGGTGGTGGATCGCCAGTAATGACGGTGCGGCCAGTCATCGTCACCGGCAATAACGGTAAGGCGAGCCATCATCGCCAGTAATAACCGTCAGGCAAGCTATCGTCACCGGCGGTGGCTCTAAAGATGAAGGTAGCGATGCCGATGGTGCAAGGATGTCGATGGGAAAAAGTATTATAGTAGTGATTATGGAATTGTAATTTTTATGAGTTGAGAATTAAATTGTGAAATTGGTTTTTTAGTTATATTACAATACCATGAAATTGTAGTTAGAATTCCAATTCTAATTCTAGATAGTTGTCAAACACTGAAATTGAGAATTCCAATTACAATTCCAATTCTAACTCTAATTCCAGACTCTTCAATCAGAGCCTTATGGAGAATCATTTAATCATATGTAATATTTAGAATTTCTTTTATAGCAAAAACAATTTGAGGATAGAATTTCAGAAAATAAAATTAAAATTTTCATTAAATTATTCATTATTTGTTTATTCATCAATAATGAAAATTATTATAAATAAAAAAAAATAATATATAACATGCACAACAGGTGGGTATAAGACTAGTTTCTTTAATTGGTCTCCACAAATTTTTCAAAAATTCTATTTTTGTCATGTATTTTCAAAAAAAAAATATGCACTGCTCCCCCAAAAATTTCAAAATTTCATTTTTCCAAAGATATTTCATGTATACTTCTAAAATATATGCATTAACTAATTTTAAAAATTTATTACATGCATATTTCTTTTTTCTTTAAAAGTATGTGTAATCCATATATCGTTATAATTCCTATATAAATAATTTTATACATACTTATGATATCTCAAAAATTAAAAATTTTTATGTTGCCTCCACAACCATAAATTTTTGTCCTTTTCATTTATATTTTTGCCCCTCACCCCTCTAATCCATTTTTTAAAGTTTAGTTCCACCCCTAGTTTCAACATAATTTGAAAGCATGTTTCAAACCACCCCACGGCTCACCCTGCTGCTACATGATTGAAGAAAAATAAAAATTTTGTATCTTTGTCTGCCTTTCAATAAAATAAATAGGAACAAATTTTGTATAAATAGGAACAAATTTTGTATCTATGTTCCAACCCAGAAAAAATACTATTGGAAACAAGTGTAGATGCACAATGAACCTAGTGTTAATTCATTCATCAAACCAAACACTTTTTAACCCCCTGGCCCTCCACCCAAACAAGTGCGCACCCTACCAACCATAGGCGTGAAAGTCCAAAAACAAGCACTCAACATCACAAGTGATTATCCATAACAAAGAAAACAGTGAAACGCCATGAGAATGCAGCATAAAATGTAGAATAAGAAATTATTACTTACTCGGATTCAGTTCTCATTTTCTTGTTAGCCTTTTTCTTATTCCTTCTCCGTTTTTTTCCTGGACTAGGACTAGCATCCAAAGGTTGTCCTGAAATTGGATGCACGAATGTAATTGGAAGTTTAACTTCTTCAACATTTGGTTCTGGTTTCGGTATGATGAATTCATGGCAAGAGGGATGCGTCCCTAATACAGCTTGTGGTGTTGCACTCGCTGGCTCATTATTACCAGCCATAACAACATCAGCTTCTTTATCCTGACCAGCCACAGGCACAGCGCTAGATTGAGCATGGGGTAAAGCCTTGAGTTTATGCAATGCAGCGTATAATTTGGCTTTGGACTTGATTATGTCTGAAATAACTATTCCTGAAACAGGATTCCCTGTATCAAAGCTTTCAATTAGGCAATGAACAACAAGAATACAAAATCCCAAAAGTAACTAAAAGATGGAACTAATTGATTAGATAAGGATACCGATAAGAGAAAGAATCACAGAACGGGCTGCTAATTGTTCAGCCTCTTTCTTGGTTCTACCAGTTTCACCAGTATAGGTAACACCATTGAATGCCAAAGAAGATACAAAAACTGGAAGCAGCCCTTGTGGCTGAACTGTGTTGTATGTAGGCTTTTCCAATTGCATCTTGACTGCATATTCATTTAGGATGGACTTGCAGAAGACCGTGTCCTGAATTTTTAATTGGGGGAGAAAAAGAAAAAGGGGAACAGACAAAAGAACAAATGTAAGATGCCTAGAACCCTTATAAGCACCAATGAACAGATAATACATATTTCAAATTGCAATTAGCATCCATTCTTCCAATCATTTGCTTGTGATTGTTTTAAGAACACATTCATAAATAGATGCCTCGCAAATTTAAACATTATTGTACAGGTCTCTTAAACTGTTCTCATTTATTCTACTAATGGAAATCAAAACTTCAGTGGCATGGTAAATAATTTTGTTGCATAATTCAAATAAACCAAGTTTAAGCATGAGTATAGCATGGTTAGATCATACATAGTCCCAAGCCTAGAAAGAGGAGGAAGGATGTGGTAGGTGACAATCAGTCTAAAAATTTGCCCACAACTCAAATTAACCTCTTAAATTTAGACAGACAATCAATTAAACCCCCTAAATTTCAATTGGAGTCAATTGCACACCTTAACCTTATGAATTTGATTAGTGAAGCACGACTGAAAACGGAGTTGAATAGGATCTTTAATAAACTTAGTGAAGTAACCCATTTTAGTAAAGTTGCCACAGTTGATAAAAAAATAATTATTTGTGGGACCCATCAAAGTCTTTCTTTCCCTGCACGTTTCACGAATCTCTCTCATGGCAACTTCAGTTACAGGCAGAGAATTCACCGGGTTTAACCTGCATTTATTTTATGACAAGCCAATAGATAAAATATAATTAAGAAAGCAAAGAGAGTTTAACATCAAATGAAGCACCGGACATCCAAAACCAAGGACAAAATAGGTCCAAATGCCTACTGCACCACTAAAACACTCACAAATTAATGTTATTATCAATGCCAAGAGCAGCAGCACTAGTTTCTTCAAATTAGGTTTCAAGGGACATGAATTTCAGGAACCCAATTCTTGGGAAATAATAAAATGAGTAGTTCTTAAAAATTGGGGACTGACAAAATTACATAGACAAGGCAGCAAAATTGGAGGAGAATTTTGTGTGAAATTCTTGTGCTTAGAAACCTTGTGGTCATTTTGGGTGTGTGACTGTTGTTTATCAAACTACATGAGCGAAAGTGGGAGAGGGAAGAGAGAGATGCGTGAGAGAAAAAAGAGATTTTTTTAGCCCATAAATAATAGTTTATCATTAAAGTTGTGCCAGCTTCACTAAATATATTAATGTTCATTTTTTACTCTGTTTTCAATTGGGCCTTGTTAAACAAATTCAAATGGTTGAAGGGTATAAAGGACTCCAATTGAAATTTAGGGGTTTGATTGATTTTCAGATAAAAGTTAAAGGGCTAATTTGAGCTTTTAGCTCTAAAACTTTGTCACATCTCATGACATGGATCAAAACGGTTGATTTGTAGATATTCAAATAATACAGCAATAATGAGCAAGAAGATGTCTACATATGCACACTACATTATATCCAAGACAAAATGTCATAATTAGCAAATGGATAATTAACATACTATTGAAAACCATATAAAAATGTATTTGATCATTGTTTAATATATTTACTCAACAAATAATTAAAAAGAAAACGAGGAGAACAATTAAGTAACTAAGTCATTGTAAAATAAATGTACTAAGGCCCATAAAGTTCTCATTATTGACCTTGAGATTAAGCTCGAGAGAGGGCAAATGTGCGTGCATGTGAGAAAAAGAGAGAAAAAGAATATTATTTATAACTATCCTGAAAGTACTGAGATTATAGATAACCTAATCCATCATATAATGTATATTCAACTCCACTCAACAAAATTTTAGTCCCAAATTAGTTAGGGTCGGTTACATGAATTTGTTTCCATTCCAAGCGCTCATAAGCTATGTTTGCAGAAAGATCTAGAGAAATTAAGAACACTCTCTCCCAAGTCTATTTAGGTCTACCTCTACCTTTCTTCTTAACATCTATCTTAATATGATCTACTTTTCTAACCGATGTATCGCTAGGCCTATGACTCATATGTTCCAAACTATCTCAACGACCATGTAATGTATAAAAAAAAAAATTATTCATATCTTTATAGATAGGCTAGAAGAGTAAAATGCAACTACCATAACAAGCATCAATTCCGTCAACAATGCATAAAATACTTAACCATGATATGATGATAAAGGATGGGATAAGAACAGCTAAAGATACTTAAATGTGTCAATCTAGTCCTGCAATACAACAGTTAACCTTCAAGAAAAGATTTCTATAAAAGGTCAGATTCTCTAATCCTTAGTTGGAAAAACCCACGAGAAGATACAATATTGACCACAAAGACTATTATGTGAAACTCCAAAAAAATTTATTAAACTTAGAAATATCTATGTCAATTGTCTCAAAAGAACTAAAACTTGGAAATGATATAACGAACCTAAATAGCAAGATCAATATATAAAAAAGTCTCATTAATGCAGAAAACACAAAGAGAATAATGAAAAACAACAACTACAATATTTGATAAGATTAAAATATATGCTAACAAACCTCATAAACAAGATAACATCCTTCATCTTTTGTCTTTTTTAGTATGCATTCTAGGGCAATTCTTGCAACATCTTGCTCAGCTCCCTTTCGTTGTGCAAAAGTTTTTGTAGAAGTGTATTGTATTCCATTCACTATCACAGTTGACCTAAACTGTGGCACATGTGGTTGCCCTTCATTCACAGTCTGGTATACTGGCAGCTGCGAGTATGTCTTTTGTGTGTACTCCTGTAATCGATTCTTATACATCAAGTGTTCTGGAATCCCTGGATATAATGAAAACATAAGAATTATAAATATATATTCAATAACATTATTAACACAACAGATAAAACTGTTATCATAGTATGCTCATGCGAAGTGCATATATAGATAAATATAAAAATAGTTTCAAAACATTAGAAGTGTGTAACTTATGAAATCACATAAATTATTGACTATCAGTTGTATCAAAAGTAATAAATGAACATAATAGTACAGCTTCCCAAAATTTCAATAAGTAAAATTATCGGAATTGAATGCAGGTGCTATCAAAGTGCAAAAGCAAGCAACAAGGAAGAAACAGCTAATTCCATATGTAATGTGATTGATTAAAAAGGTTCAAACACAATGTGCTATCTTGCATATTAGTGGGGTTTGCACCCATACTAACATTAAAGGAAAATATCATAAACCCAAAAAATAATAAAAGTAACAAACATGAAAAGCATGTAAATTATTAACAGTGATGAATTAAACACCATTTCAACAGGTGAAATAATGGGCAACTAAAATTTTGGATAAGAAAACATGTACTCGGTGTCCAGAAACCCAAAAATGCAAAAAAAATCCAATTAAATTCTATTTGGCCAATTGTCATGTTCGGAAAGCACATAGTTACACGAATTCAATTTTTATAAATTTTTTTTTTTTATAATCCATCTTGAAAGATATAGAAATTATGTAAAAAGCTGTATAATTTTACAAGAATTTAATTTATTTAATATCTTATTTAAACTAAAGCAGTCTCTTAAAAAGAAGTAAATGGAAAAACAAAGCCATTCCAATAGCTAAAACTCAGAAATTTAATCAACATAAACGAAATTGAAATTTGCTTTTTCTTATCAAATCAAGACTAGGAAACAGATAAAAAGAAGGGAAAAAATCTAAACCCTTTCTGTGATAGAATACAAAGCAACTTATATCAATCCCAGTTAAAAAACTAAGCAAGAACATAAATTTTCAACTAGAACTTGCTCAGTATCTTCACTAAGAATATCACAAAAAAAAAACAGAGAATATAAAATGCAGTACTCACTATTAGACGTGAAGACGGCAGCGGCAGCGGCAGCCGGAGTCGAAGCCGGATCTGGAGCCTGTGCCGGCAAAAGAAGGGGAGTTGAAGGTGAAGCTGGAGATGGATTTGGTAGTTGTGCAAAATCTGGATTAGGATCATCAGTGAGTTTGGAATCGGTGAGTTCGGAATTCGAATCGTCCATTGTGTGAAATCAGGAGTGAAGTGAAGCGTTGTAGTGACAGAGAAAATAAATGTTTTTTTTTTTTTTTAATGTCTGATTTTAAGTTCGGATCATCTATTAGAGGTTAGGTTTTTTTCTTATTTATTTATTTTTATCTAAATTAGTTTTATTTTAGGTTTTATATCTGGTGTTAGTAATTTTGTATTTTGTTATTATTTTTTTTAATCCATCAAAATATATTGAGTTGGTTTATGCATAAATTAAGGTTAAATTTTCTAGTATCTACTAATAAGAAAAATAAATCAATAAAGCCAACCCTAAATTTATATATATATAATATATAAACATAATAAATTAAGGTTATTATTCATAACAGCTTATCTAAAGTATCTAATTATTCACTACTATATGTTATCGTATTATATTATTATAAAATTAAGGTTATTGTAATTATCATGTCATGATTAATAATTATACTAATTAAGATATAATTTTAAAAAAATATTATTTATAGTATAAAATATAATACCTCTAATTTATTCTAATTTATTTGGATAAATAAATCATATAAATGAGTAAGATATAATGATATTTTACTAATTTAATTAAATAAGAAAAATTAAGAAGTGAATAGAACAGTTCATATTGTAAATTTTTTTTTTATGTTAAACAAATAAAAATATATTCAGATAAATAGATTGCAAATCAAATTAAAATAGTAATCTAATTAAATAGAAAATATTAAAAAGGAAATAGAAGAGTTTTCTTTTTATAAGATGAAAATTAGAATTTTCCTTTTTATTTTCATGTGTTTTTTACTGTGGAAAGAAATCATTGTTACTGATAATATAATTGAACATCAAGTAGCTGGGCTTCAAGGGCATATATAAATATGTTCAGAATTAATCCGCAATGCATGTCTACAAGTTCCTCGAGCACCTACCGCTAGAGCATGTAGCAGTTCTTCGAACATTACTCGAGACCATATTTTGGGAAAGCAAGCTGCGAATCTGCCAAAATAGTCTGCTGTGTATGCTCTACTGCTAGTCTGCTACCCTTGAACCTTCTGAACCAGGGGCAGATAGTCCGTGATGGTAAATAAATCATAATTTGATGATTGCTTTTCATTGCTATGCATCCAATACTGGTTTAGCACTAAAGCTTTTCGATATGAGATGATTTATAACGGGGCCTTTCCTGCTAGGTAGTCATATAATATTTTGTTCCAGTTCTTGATTAAGAGTACAAAGTTGAAGGAGGCATTGGTGGTGTTCCATGAGATGATTAAAAATGAGCGTTTTCCTAATCAAGGAAATTGTAGTGCAGCAATTAGTGTGTATTTCCATGCAAAGGACACTTATATGGCTATTAAAGTTTGTGTTCCAAATTTTTTTATCATGGTTATAGCAGGCTTGGGCTTCATATTCATTTTTATTTTCTATTATGGCCGGCTACCTTCCTGGCCTTTCCCTTGTGCACTTCATGGGCTTCCTTAGCCATGTTGTCATTTGCAACGTTAACTAGGCTGAACTTAACTCTTCTTGGGTCTAGTATTCCAGGCAGTTTCAAACTTACACCAAGCTTTCTCAAATGCATTTCTCAATGACTGTAGGCCTGCCTCCTTATTGCAAATTTTTGCTTTGAGCCACTTGATACAACTTTTCTCAGTGACTAATCCTTTTAGGAAATGCTATGATACAACTTTTTGCTCCAAATTTTTTTTTATTATGGGTTACAGCAGACTTGGGCTTTCATTTTAAAAAGTATTGGGCTTCTTATTCATAATTTTATTATATTATGGGCGGGCTACCTTCCTTAGGGCTTTAGTTCCTTGGTCTTTCCTTTGTGTAACTTCGTGGGCTTCCTTAGCCATTTTGTTCTTTGGAGCATTTACGTTTTGTTTGACGTTCTGCAGAAAAAAATAAGGAAAATTAAACAAAATAAATAAAGAGAAAAAAAAAATTAATTTTTCTTATATTGTGTGGAAATTAAACAAGATAAATGAAAAAAAAAATCTAATTTTTTTTATATTGTTTGGATCGCCTATTTAAATAAGAGAGAAAATGAAGAGAAAATGTGAAAAAAAAGTAATGTGAAGTAAAAAAATGGTATTTTTATAATTTTTATTTTTCATATTTTTTAAATTTATAGTTTCTGTTCATTTTCGTCCAAAATAGATAGAAATTTTTTTATCCAAAAACTTAAATGATGAAATATGATTTCCTCTCTTTTTTTTTCTCTTCCTTCTTAATTAACCAAACAAAAATATTATATTATTTTTTTTCCATTCTTTTCTTTTCTCTTTATTTCCATCAAAACAAACATACTCTTAATGTATATTCCCTTTCTTTTTGTTCTTTATTACCGATGGCAGTGTGGAAATGCATGATAGATTATTATGAGTCAGACTTGGAGGAGACTAGGAATTTGCTGGTTGTTGGGCTTTGTGATCTCTGCATGGATCCCGAAGCAGCAACATATGCCGAGGGTATGATTGAAAATGGAATCAGGCTTAACTCTTCCACATTGGCAAAATTGAAACAGAACCTTACTCAAGGAAGAAGGGAATTTGTATACGAAGCACTTGTTAAAAAGGCGAAAGCTCACTAGGTTGGTTTGGTCTTAGTAAGTCTAAATATTACTAACATTGCTTGCATTCACTACTGTTAGTTACAGATACTTGTACATAATTTATGCACTCTTTTTATTGGAGAATTTTTGTAAGTCTACATGATGCTAATTGAATCTGTTGGCTTATTGTTTTGTTACTGTTATTTTTGAATTATGATTGTTGCATTCTTTTTAGTATGCCTTTAAGATTTTTTATCTAGTTGATTATACTTTTGAACCATTGTTTAGGGATTTTAAATTATGCCTTTGTTTATGATGCAGTCCTTTATTGTTAGTCAGCCAAATGAGAAATAGGAATGCCGTTACTACTTTAATTTTACTTGTTATGTCTTGAATCCATTTCCTTAACAAAATAGCATCAGCTATTGGCAATAATTTTCCTTTTTTTAGTTATATCCATTCTCTTTATTGATGACAAGTTGTGCCTCAAAAGAGGAGGTTGAGAAGGGGGTACAATAACTTTGTTAATTCATCTCAGATATTAAATTCTTGAACCTATCTTTTTTCTTTTTTTTTTTTCTTTCTTCAAGTTAATTCAGGATCTGCAAAATAGGTTTGCCCGTATCAAACGTAGACCTATGCGTGTACTAGCATGAGAAGTAAGCAGGTTCAAGTGGGGGAGAATATCGGGAGAGGTAGACCGAAAATAATGTAGACTGAAGTGGTGAATAGTAAATTGATATTGCTGTAAATGGTAAAATGCTTAATCCCAGAGGGCTCTGAAGTGATTTTTTTTTCTCGAACATAATAAAAGGAGGAAGAAGAAGAAGAAGAATAAAAAGAAAAGAGCTAATAGAAATAGCTCGCCAACTTGCTTGCAATTAGAATTAGTTGAGTTGAATTGAGTTGCATAATGTTCTTCAGGGATGGAGTGATCTTAGTCCAGGCGGGTCAAGGCTACCCAAATATTTTAATTTTTTATTATAAAAATATAAATTTTATCATTTTGGTCTTCCCACATCAAGTTCACATTCAATTCAATACCTAAAATCCAAAACTTAAACCATCTAAAATTCAAGTTTGTTTTTGTTATATTAGCTCAATTTTGTGGATTGATGTTTTATAGTAAGTTGAAAATATGAGTTATTATATTCTTTTTGTACCTATAATTCTAATGAGAATTTTGTACGAAAATCTAGTATTCAGAATTATGAAACAATAATTTGGTTCCCCAGTTTACAAATCATGGCTTCGTCTCTTTTTTGCTGCAAACTATCTTTTCTATGTTTCTGCGTGATTGAATATAAAAAAAGGCAAGGCTTGTTGCCTCTTTGACCTTTCCATATTTGATGTTAGAATGCCTGATAATTTGCAGAATTGATCTTAATTTGTGGTATATCTTGGAAAATCATATAAAGCATATACTTGTAAGTTTATTCTTTTTCTTTTTCTTTTTCTTTTTCTTTTTCTTTTTCTTTCTTTCCTTTTTATTAACTTAAATTTTTTCTTATTTACCTTTTTGTTTTCTACATTTCATGAGCTATATATATATAATTTGATTTTTCTGTTGCATGCAACATTTTTCCTTTTTCTTTTTATAATGGTAAGTTAGAAGAAGCACTTTGCAGATGGACAAATGAAAATCAAATTCTATAAATGAAACAAAACAGTGTACATAAGCTTTTACAGTCTAAGATTGACAAAGTTATTAGGTAACTAACTAGTAAGCCTTTTTCAATTCTTTGGGATTTGCTGAATTTTCATTTATCCATCAGTGTCTGCAACATCTCTCACTAATATTGCAAAGAGAGCTCCAGTAGCCTTTACTGAATTGAACTAACAATAAGAACATGGAAAATCTTCAAACAAAGTTTTGATTCAATAATTTATAAACTTCATTATTTGTTTCATTTATAATTTATAAATGATGCCCACTCCGGCAGGCCCACATGCTCATGTAAAATAATATATATAAACTTTATTATTATATTATTTTTAATTTATATCGATAAATAAATATACGATCTGACAAAAAATTCATATTTAAATCATCTTTTTCAGTATAAAAAAAAAAAATTAGTTGACTTTGGAGGAGTTAATGTTCTATGCTCTTAAATGTTTTAGCCATATGAACGCCACATGCTATACTAACAAGGGATTCAAATCCCCAATTTGATATAAACATCTTTTATATTAAATTTAATTTTTCCTTAATTTATAATATATTATTCTTTTATATTTATGAGAAAATCTATTGAATTTAATAAATATAATAATACAGACATTATTTATCTTATATCAAAATTTAATCATAAGTGAAGACAAAAATATTAATATTCGTGTTATATATGTATATAAATAATTTTTCATATAAGAGTAAATTTATTATTTTTAATATTCTACACAATCAAATGATGTTAATATATTAACTATTGAATAATATTTTTAATAATAATAATAAATATGTCTATTTAATGGTAAGAATGAATATATTTGAAATAAGTGTAAGAATTTCAAATTTCATTAAAATTTTATTGATAGATACACTATTGTGAATATGTGATTGTCATACTGTAATATTTGATATTGCAAAACTTTAAAAAATATAAAAATTTCATAACATAGAGAGAAAAATGAAAAATTATTTTTTTATTTAGATAAGAATAAAATATATTTTTTAATTTTAATTTTTGGGTATTAATTATAATGAATTTTTTAAATTGGGATAAAGTTATTTATTTTTTAAAATGAGATATAATTGTAAAAAAAAATATAAATTTCGGAGTGGATTTATTCAATATACTTTTATTTAAAAAAATTAAAGAAATATTTTGAATTTTTATTCGAAGTTAGATTAATATTGTTGAGTGCAAAAACTAAATTTCTTTTAGGTTTCCCCTCGAGAATTAAAATAAAAATTAAGAAAGACCCTTCAATTTTCACTAAAAAAAAAATACCCTTCAGATCAAATATAATTTATAAAAAGAAATGCATTAAAGTCGCATCGCACGCAAATGGCCATGTTAAGGCCTAATGCCTTAGGGGCCATCAGACGCGGAAGGACTGATGACTTCTAGACCATGATTATTTTATATTTTATATTTGCACCTTAATTTTTTTTTTTTTTTTTTATTTAGCCATCCTAACTTAATTTTTACGTTTAAGTCCTCTAACTTCATGAATTTTTGTTTTTTACACCTAATTTTTCACTCTTTGCATATTTTTCCGTTAAAAAATTTTATTTTTAGTCCTTAATTCCATAATTTTTTTATTTATTATCTTTAATTTTTTAATCTTTTTATATTTAGCTTTCAATTCTATATTTTTTTATTTATTTATCGATTAAACGAATTTTCATCCCTTTACTTGAATTCCTGATTCTAAAATGACAGACCTATCTATTACTAAGGGCAAGAAATTGAGAAAAATAAACAATTGATTTCAGGATTGAAAACAATTTAAAAAAAGAATTCTTGTGCGTCTTAATTATATTTTCTAGCCTTATTCGTTTTGATAAAAATTATGAATATCTCGAGCTATTATAAATATAAAAATTACTGATTTTAGTTTTAAAATATTAACCATGATCAAAACTGATTTTTTTTTTTTTGTTTATTTTTTTCTTTAATTAGTTGGATTATAAGATTATTTAGAGTAACTGATAAAATTTAAATTTCACCATAATAATAATTCTCTCTTAATACTAAAATAAAATTGTAATTAAAATTTTCAGTTTTTCTTCTATAAGAAATGTGCTAAAGCAGGTTTTTAACTAATAATATGACATGAAAAAAAAAAAAAAAAAAACACAGAGAAAGAAATAAAAGATAATCCTTGAAAAGATCCAACTCCATCTCAAAATATAATTCATAATGGGAGGTTGCCCAAAAACTACATTTGAAACCTTATTGCTAACAAATGTGAGATATAATATAGCGGACTCTATTAGATTGGAGTCTTTCTCGCCATTAATGCAGGATACATCATAGTTGATCTTTTTAGACTGCACGTTCTCATACAGAGAATCATACTATAACTTTAAGGGTATATTCAATCTAAAATTTTAAAAAAATTTATGAATTTAAAAAATAAGATTATATTTAATCCAAACTTTTAAAAATTTTGTGAATCTAAGATACCCAATTATAAAACTCAATTATCATTTAAAAATGTACGCGTGTTAAATATATGGGTTATCCATCTGTTACATAAAACTAAGATAAGGATGAGAAGTTCTTTTATAATCTAAATAGAAAATTAATATGTTGTTATCATTTTGTTATATATATGTATTTTCTGTACGTGTTAATCATTAAAAGAAGTGAATAATATTATTTCTCTTCTAAAAGTTGTCCATTCTTAAAATTAGGAAATTCTACATTTATTATGGTATCAGAGCTTTTTGTTTTCCTCAAGTGAGTTTCTTAATTTTATTTTCCCCTTTACGTATCAATTGCTCTTTCCTCAAATGTTGTCTCTACAACCCAACAGATCTCAAATGTAATCTCCATTAATTATGTTGCTCAGCTACCTATTAAGTTAACCTCCAATAATTATATTTCATGGAAGGCACAATTTCAATCATTGTTGATTGATTACAAGCTTATTGGCTTTGTTGATGGTTCTAATCCTCCACCAGCATGTGAGGTGACAAATGAAAAAGAAGAGACAACTGTTAATCCTAATTTTGAGGCGTGGAAGCAACATGACTAGCTGTTGCTTCATGCGATTATCTCCTCAGCTTTTGAAACTATTGTTCCTATTTTGGCGTTAGCAACAACTTCTGAAGAGGCATGGAAAAAGGCGATAGCTCTCTTTGCTAACAAATCAAGATCAAGGATAAAGAATCTGTAAGAGAGGCTGATATCAAGTGTAAAAGGTACAAAAACTATCTCTTCCTATTTTGCAAAATATTTGCTGCATCGCTAATGAGCTGGCTTTTAATAGCTCACCTGTTCATAAGGATGATCTGATTATCAATATCCTAAATGGCTTGGGAGATGAATATAGAGATATTAGATCAGCTATAAAAGGTAGGGAGATTGGCATTAATTTTGAAGAGTTACGGGACAGTTATTGACCATGAGGACTTCTTGCCCAAACATATAAGAGCTACACATTTTGTCTGCTCAATTTGCAAAGAAAACTGAAGCCAACACGATGAGACAAGGAAGATATCAAGCTTCAAATCATTACTCCCTACAATTCAACCAACAAGGGAGATTCAATAGTGTAAGAAGACAAGAGGCGATTTGTCAATTATATCAAAAACCTCGCCACACATCAAAGAATTACTTCAAAGTAAGAACCATTTTGTTTGGTGCTTCTCCAAGTGCCAATTATGTCAATGCAAATGGTGATCCAAAGGACCAGTGATTAGTTGATTCAGGTGCTAGTCATCACATGACACCGTTCTATGATATCTTGAACTCCAACCGAGATTTTGAAGGACATGATGAAGTCTATGTGGCAAATGGTAAAACACTTCCTATTGTTAAAATAAGCTCTACCAAAATTGTAAATTCTGATTTGACACTTAATAATATTATTTATGTTCCTAAACTGTTCAAAAATCTCATGTTTGTTACAAGGTATGTGATACTAATGATGTGTTTTTTGAATTCTATTGTGACTATTTTTTGTTGAAAGACTTGCATACAAGGAAAATTTTGCACAGAGGCCTGAATAATGATGTTGTGTAACTCTTCTCACCAATAATGCAGCCCCAAGTTCTTCTCCAATTGTCTTTGCCACCATAGAATTATCATCAACCTTATGGCATCAACGGTTGGCCCATCCCTCTAATGATGTTTTAAGATCAATTTTACTTCATTTTCAATTATCCAAATCTTATTCTACTTCTGTTAATTGTAGTTCATGTCTTATGAATAAAAGTCATCGGTTTCCTTTTTATGTTTCTACATTACAAAGCAAAGCACCTCTTGAACTTTTATATTCTAATATGTGGGGTCCTGCCCCAGTTACTTCTTGGGATGGTTTTCAATACTATTTAATTTTTATGGACCATTATACTAAATTTGTATGGTTTTATCCCATGAAACACAAATCTGAAGTTTTTTCCCTTTTTGTCACTTTCAAAGCTTTGGTTGAAATTTTTTTTGAAAGAAAACTTAAACTGATGTATTTGGATGGTGGTGGTGAGAACACTAAGATGAAATCATTTCTAGCATCTTATGGAATAGCATATTTACAAACACCACCATACACCCCACAACATAATGGCACTTCTAAAAGACACCATAGACAAATAGTGGAAAAATGAATAATTTTATTATGACAAGCCTCAATGTCGTCTACATATTGGCCACAAGCATTCTCTACAGCCGTATATCTTACAAATAGACTACCTATAAAAATTCTCAACAATAAGACACCCTTTGAAGCTCTCTTTCATGAACCACCGAACTACAATAAATTAAAAGTGTTCTGTTGCCTATGTTTTCCATGGCTCAAACCCTATTCCAAACATAAACTTAACTCCAAATCTAAACCATGCATTTTTATTGGGTATTCACTAAACCAAAGTGGGTTTAAATGTCTCGACATGACTACCAATCAGATATATGTGTCTAGGGATGTTGTGTTTATAGAAGATACTTTTCCTATTTCCACTAGCATTTCGGGTTCTTCTAAGAATGAATCCCAACCACTTGACTCTACCCACACACTTCCAGCTACTACCATGGAGACGTTATTTCATGTACCAACTCATCAAAAAATTTCTTCTAATAGCCACCTGCAACACTCGGGCTTCTCATGTGTATAATTTACCTTGGGTGTAAGTTCATCTACAAGAGATAATCATGTAAGTAATTCCTTTGATTCATTATCTAGTAATCCTACAAATATTTTCATCTCTTCTACTAACCAAGTTTCAGATGCAATTCAACCTGAAAGAGAAGGAATAACAACAAGGTCAAAGAATAACATATTTAAGCCTAATCCGAAGTATTCCTATTGCGCCACAAAGCATCCTACCTTGTCCATACCTAAACCATTATGTGCTTCTCAAGCCTTGAAAGACGATGATTGGAGAGCAGCCATGACAATAGAATACAATGCACTTATAAGTAATGAGATGTGGGAATTGGTAGCTCCAACACTAAATCAAAATATTATCAGTTGCAAGTAAGTATTTAGGGTCAAAACAAAACCTAATGGAAGCATAGAAAGACACAAAGCAAGGTTGGTTTCCAATGGCTTTCACTAATGCACTGGAACTGACTTCAAAGAAACATTCTCACCGGTCATAAAACATAACTCTAAAATTGTTTTATGCTTGGCAGTCTCAAAAGGATGGAATGTTACTCAACTTGATGTAAATAATGTGTTTCTAAATGGAAAGCTAGATGAGGAAATATATATACAACAACCTCTAGGTTTTGTGGACTCTAATAATCACCATTTTGTGTGCAGATTGCACAAATCCCTCTATGGATTGAAGCAAGCTCCAAGAGCTTGGTACAAGATGCTAAGTGACTTTATGATCCAATATGGCTTCAAGCAAGATCAATCGGACAATTTTTTATTTGTATATAGTAATAATGAAATGTTAGCTTACTTTCTTGTATATGTTGATGACCTTCTTGTCACAGGAAATAACAAGATATTCAATGCAAAGTTCACTTCAGACTTGGCAAGCAGATTCTCATTGAAAGAACTTGGTAGCCTTCATTATTTCTTAGGAATATAAGTCATTTGAACAGCAAAGGGGATGATGCTTAATCAAAGAAAATATATTCGAGATTTGCTTGAGAAAACTCGAATGCTTGAAGCTAAACCTGTCATGACTCCTATGGCTGCAACAACTTGCTTAATGAAGAATGATAGCTCAAATGAAGTGAATGGGACAAAATATAGATCAATCGTTGGGGCTCTCCAATATATAGTACTAACAAGGCTAGATTTTTCATATTTAGTGAATAAGCTTGCCCAGTACATGAGCAATCCAATTGAGCAACATTTCACAGCTTTGATGGATAGCTTATTGACAAAGGTTTGATGAGATTGAGGAACATTTCACAATAATATAGTCTATAAGCTTTGATGGCTGTGAATATAAAGGAGAGATGGATCCTACAGAGTTTATAGATGAAATTGAGGAAAAGGTCTAGATTTTGAGGATCTCAGACAAGAGAGCCATAGAGTTTGTTGGCTACTTAATGAAAACTGAAGCTAAAAACTGGTTTAGGAGGAGTATTCAAGGTAATGCAGATCTTTCTTGGAATCAATTCAAGAAAAGAGTTATCGAGGAGTTGTTACCAAAGAGTATAAGGGAGGCTAAAGTTGTTGAGTTTGATAGATTGGTTTAGACTCCTGGTATGACTATTTCAAAATATGCGAAGAAATTCAGCCAGTTGAGTAGATTTGCTCCAGCTTTGGTTCTTACAGAGGCAACATAAATTCAGAAGTTTCGTAGAGGACTCATAGCTCTGTTGTTTAAATTTAAAGATGCTCTTGAGTTTGACTCATACTCTAGGCTTGTGAATAAAGTTAGAGTGATTGCGAATAAAAAGATGGAGGTTAGATCAGAAAGGGAAGAAAAAAAGAAGGCGAAGATTAGGAGTTCCTCCAGACATGTCAGTTGAATAAAGAGTATTGATGTTTCACCTTAGTTTGCTCCCTAGAGCAGACATAGAGGACCTTCAGAGTGATCTTAGCAGAGGCAGAATTCCTCTAGACCAACATCTCAGATGAGTTATGGTATTATCAGTTTAGCACCACCTAGGACTACTATTCCTCCTTATCTTATGTGTGGTAAATTGAAGATTCTAACTTAAAATATCCTTAATCAATTTTATTAAAAAACTTTTTAAAAATATTTTAAAAATCAATTACCAATAATACTTCTTATAATTATTCTTAAAAGTTTTCGGTAAAATTTTTTCTTAAATATTCTTTTTATATTTCCTTAAACTAATTTTACATATTTATTCTTCAATTAACTTAGTATTCACTGATATAGTCCACTTGAATCCGTACAATTTTATAGAATATTACAATATAATACTTTTAATATATTATAATATAATTATTTTCATTTCTTTATTTCTTTCATTGAATATATTATAATTGATAATTTGAATTTTTACATTAGTAAATAAAGTTAAAAATAAAAATATTGAAGGCAAGATCAAATAATAATAATAATAATAATAATATACAATAATTTTATATTAATATACCTTTTTATTTAGAATAATATTTATATATTTTTACCTCTTTATAAGACATGAAAATTAATAAAAAAAATATTTTTAATAATAAGTTGTGCAAAATGTATTTTTATGAACTAGTATATATATATATATATATATACACAGCTAGAGCATATATAGAAAAAATTAAAACTCTCTCTATACTCATTATTTTATTTTTCTTGTTTATAAATTTTTTAAAATTTAATATATTTCAATATTTAAAATATTTAAAATAAATATTAGTTAATTAATAAGGTATTTAATATAAAAACTTAAGATTTTTTATTTTAATCTTTTATGTAAGATTAATTAATTTTACATTGACAATATTATTTTATTATTTCTTATTTTTAAACAAATATTGTTATTAGGAATAACAATCTACTATTAATATGAACTCAAATAAGAAATCTTCATTTTTACAAATATAAAAATAGCTATTATAAATTAATTAAAATTTATAAAAGTCTATTTATATTTACAAAATAAATTTTTTTAAAAATCATTTATAAAATTATGAATTTTGCAGAAGTCATTAAAAATCCATAAAACTCTAGAAAGTCATTTACTTAAAAAAATCTACAAAAATCATTAATTCTCTTAACACAATACACTCCTTAAGTCATTAATTCGATAAGGTTTATGTAATACTTGAGTAATTTATTTATTTATTTATTTTTATTATTTTATTATTTTGAATATTTGTGAGTAATTTGTTCAGTATTTAGAAAATTTTTAGAAATTTTGTTTGATAGAATTTTGTGAAGTCAGGCTGTGATTTCCGCAGAATGGGTGAATATATATATATAAGTTTTAGATTTATTTACTTTACTCTAAGATTGATGGGCAATAAGTCTGTATGTTATTGGAGAATTTTGTATTTGAGAGGAATTACGTTTCCTCAATCAGAGCATGTATGATTTGTTGTGTGAGGCTGTAAGTCTGAGTATATTAATTTTTGTATTGATATATTAGTGGCTGAGCGAGTTAAGCATAAGTATGAGGGAAATATTTCTGTATATGTTTCATAGTCAGTAGTAGAATTGAGGAGATTGGAAATTGTAGCGTGTTTGCGAGATGGTCTAGTGCGAGTTGGCAAGGAGGTTTCCCAGCTCGGCAGAACAGATAGAGGCCTTTGCCGAAGTAGCATTTGGCGAAGAGGATTAGGCGAAGAGGATTTGGCGAGGAGGCCTTTGCCCAAGTGACATTAGGTGAAGAGGTTTTGGCAAAGTGGGAATTGCCGAGCCGACAATTGGTGAAGTGGATTTGCGAAGTGGTATCTACGAAGTGAGGCAGTAGACTATTTAACCAAGAATCCAGTAGCCAAAATTTCACGATAACTTCTTTTCTTTTCTTTCTTTCTTTTTCGTTTCTTCTCTTATTTTTCTCAAATCTGTCCAATTGTTTTCTAGTGCATTAATACTCCTAATTAATGTATTAAAGTATTATATTCTCTTAATTATTAAGGCTTCAGCCATCATTCCAAGTCAAGATTCTTCAAGGACGCAAATTGGGGAAATAAGGTAATTCTTCTTTGAGCTCTATTTTCTGTCAGATTAAGGTCTTAGGTAGTTAGAATAATTAATTATGAGTTATATAAGATCTGTTAAGAGCATTTAAGGCCATTAATTTCAATTGATAGGGAAGACATAAGAATTTATGAATATGATGAATAGTGATGTGAATAGTAACCACGTTCAAAATTTCAAATTTCCTTAAGAGATAAATTATATTGATGATTAGGAATCAATAATAGAGGCTATAAGATAGTTAAAATTTGATGGAATCATAGTATATATTATTAATTAAGAAAATCCTAATTTATGAAATTTGGGAAAATTATTATTTTCGGCCATTTCAAGGAATTTAAGGAGGCCATTCAATTAAGCAAGTGTTGATCAGATTCAGTGGATAATATTGCTGTGAAATAAGTATGGATATCATAAATGTGTTTACTTTTTACGAGATGATTGCTAAATATTCATATATATATATACATTCAGTATTGCCACTGTAATATTATGACCTACATTATGTATATATATATATATATATATATATATATATATGATAATGACTTGGTCGTTTCTTGGACCAAGATCATGATTAAGCCTTTGCTATAAATGCTAATTGGTCTCTTGACCAAATTCAGTTTTGTTGAGAATACAGTATCTTCTTTATAAACCTGAGACATATATATATATATATATATATATAACGTTTTTCCCAATGAGAGTAAATTCATTAGTCCAATGTGCACAATGGGAACCTGGCTGATAGGGAATAGTATCAACGCTCTACCTAGAGGGGGTTACGAGCTCTAGGCATATGCCCGCGCAAGCATATGTGTCACGTTAAGATAGCAAGGCTACTGATATGTACATTATGATATGATATCAGTTCTATCATATGAGATTTGATAATGCCATCCTTTGTGGGCATTTTATGTTTTAAATGAGAACCATGATTTGATTTGTGATATGATTTGATAGTGCTAATTATTATAAGCACTCATGTTCCTTTCAAATAAAAGCTTGAGATTATTTCATACCCAAATATATATATATATATATATATATATATATATATATATATATATTCATGTTCATGATTTAATATTCAAATTCGTTATTTATGTCGTTCATATCTTATTGAGTTGAAGGCTCATCCCTCTTTTGTGGTTTTAGGTGCTAGTATAGCTCGAGAGAGAGCTAATCCAGAGGATAGAGTTTCTTGACTTATTCTTCCCAAGATGCTTGGATGTAATTATTTTGGATATTATTTTGATATATGTATATATATATATAATCATGTCTATTGAGGTACATGCTCTTAGAGCTCCGTAGTTAGATATGGAATGTTGATTTTGTATCCATAGATGTTATTGTAGACTCTCACTTGTTCCATATTGATGTTGAATTCATCTTTTGATCGGTAAGAAACAAGTAGAGAGGTCATATTATAAATGATGATTTATAAGATATAATGTTTTGCATTGGTTAGAATGTATGATTATTGATTGAGGCAGATTCAGTTAGGGTTCTATGGGTTTATGGTGGCCTTATGCCTACCCTTACCTTAGGATCGTCGCATCGGTGGTGTCGAGGTGTGACAGTTTAACTCTGATATCAAATGATAAGAACTTGAGCCTAATTTCATCTTAAAAGCTAGTTCATAAAGAGAGGATTGGTATGAGATACATCATGACCGATCTTTTTAGATTGCACATCCTCGTATAAAGAACCGGACCTTGGCCTTTAGTCATAGATCCAATGAAGTTTGGCTCTGATATTAAATAATAAGACCAGAATCTAACTTCACCTCAAAAGCTAATTCATAATGGGAGGATTATCAAAATCCTTATAAATAACACCCAAAATCCGACTTCTTTGAATTGTACATTCATATACAAAGAATCGGACCATGACCTCAAGCCAACATCCAAACCCAGTGTACATTTTTTTTCCTTAACGTGATATCAATGACCAATCAGTTTTCATTTCCATGTGGTAATGAAACATAATTAATACCCAAATTAATATTTATCAATATCACAAGAAAGGGCATAACCAAAGAATCCAGATTATCTATCTCATTTGATGACTTATACACCTTTTTATACGTTATATCATTAATGAAAAATTATTGGTTACTAAAATACTTTGAAAAAAAATGTGATATGACACCTATGAAACTATATGAAATATGAGATGAGATATTAAATGGAACAAATGATTCGAATTAACTAGGGGTAGCCTTGGTCCCCCATAAAATTTTTAAATACATATATATATATGTAAATCGGTTCCTAAGAATTCTTAATATATGTATATATACATGTAAATTTTTTAATTAATCCCTCCAAAAAATTATATATAATTTATAATACTAAAATTTTATAAGAGTTTAACTTTGGCCCTTTCTAATAGCATTAAAATTAGATGTAAATTTTTAATTAGTCCCCTAAAAAATTATATATAATTTATAACACTAAAATTTTCTACTAATTTAATTTTGGCCCCCTCTAATTAGATTTTCTAGTTACGCCCCTAATTACAAGTACAGTAAAAACTATATAAATTAATAACAATGGGACCAATAAATTCTATGAATTAAAAGAGGTATTCATTAATTAATTAATAATTTATTAATTTAAAAAGAGTATTTACAATTCAACAAATAATATTTAATCAACTAAAAAAATTCATGTTTTACCAATTTTGTAATTAATTCAATATGAGTTCAATGAATTGAATAAAAATAGTGATAAATTGAATATGAATTAATTAAAATGAAAAAAAAATATATTATCAATTGAATATGAATTAAATAAATTGAACAGAAAAATATATGTAAATTGAATATAAATTAAATAAAGGGTAAAAAAATATGAATATAATTATTTAGATTTAAAATAATTTTTATATAAATCACTTCAAATTGTTACGTCCCAAAAATGGAACATGACAGTCATAGAATGTGGGACCTGCCTTACAACCAACACCCGTAGAACCCCTATCATCAAATGCTTACATCACTTGTCTCAACTCCAACACATAATCTACACATAGAAATACATTCCATCTCATCATCATCAACATTATCAAATACTTATCTCATATAATTCATAATATATTAGGTAAATAATTTACATCATATAATTTCATTTTAAACATTTATCTAACAACTAGATCCATTAAACCATGGAGCTTCTATGAAATAACAAAAATAACGTGTTTTAATAATTTACATAGCAAAAAGATTTTCGGTTCCACTGAAGAAAAAAGATGCCTCGAAACCACAAAAATCTACCTTGAACCTGAAAAATGTTAATCTACTAAGAGGTCAGTAAAATTACTTAGTAAGCTATAAATATATTATTATGCAATAGGATTAGGTAAAGAATAAGATAATTCACCAAATGTTAATATCAAAGGTAACAAGTAGCGAATAAAATAAACAAGGTAGTCAAGATCACATAATTCAATGAATAGATATAATGAAGGAAAAAATAAAACATAACAGATATAAGGCCTTGTGCTAGTATAAATCTCATTAGCTACATTTATAGTAGCTTAATCTCGTAAAATGACATAAGGTTGATTAGACCTTATAGTTAAAACTTAACCCTTCCTAGTTAGGGTTAATAAATAATCAATTAGCACATTGTCGATGGTTCTCACCCACTACCCCATTGGAAGGTAGTTATGTCATGTTATTAGGTATAATACATAATAAGGATCAAATCATTATTAGGTTCATATAAGGTGACAATAACATATGAAAAATTGTCATATCTCTATTTCAAGATATGACCATCCTAGGGAAAGGGTTAGCTTAAGGCTACCGATTCCCGTAGAAACCTTCTTAATTCATAACTTAACAACTTAAAAATTATTTATGCAAATTTTTAAGAAAATTTCGCCATAGTTTCCTTTGTAAATATAATATCCCAAGTTATTGACTTACTTAATTTTTACAATTTACACAACTAGCAAGGAAACCAACACT
>CANXYC010530259.1:0-29784 GCA_948193065.1 Aleurites moluccanus | reverse complement strand
AGGACCGTCTCGATCCAGAAATGGGTCGTGACAGGTGTGGATATGATGATTGTTCTATCGTCTCATTGATGGGTATCATTTCTTTGTAGGCATATATATATATATATATATATATATATATATATATATATATCATTAAATGTATTATTATTGTTCATAAACCATTATTATCATTGTTATATGTATATATTGAATTCGATCTATTCTTGATCAATCAACTTGAAACCCTAAGTATTATTGTATCTCCATAACTTATTGAGTTTTCGACTCATTTTTTTCTTCTTCTATGGTGGATTTCAGGGGCTAGAGAACCTGTTGACGGGATAGACAAAGCTTCTTGATTGTTTTCTCTCTCCAAAAAGCTAATGTATTGATTCAACAATCATTTGATGTTTAGTATTATTTTGGAATACTAATCATAGTGGCTTCGTAGATTGAATTATATTAGATTGAGTTTTGATTGAGCCTATTGGTAATCATTGTTCCTTATTGATGATGGTACCTCACTTTTTGATCGATAAGGAATAAGTATATGGTAACCATACAATATATAATATACTTAATATTGTATGGTTATAGAATATTATTGATGATTGTTGATCCAGGTTTGTGTTCTATGGGTTTATGGTAGCTTTAAGCCTACCCTTAAGCCTACTCTTGCCCTAGGACCGTCACACTTTTGATTTTGGGATGTGACAAAGGCGGTATTAGAACTATAGGTTTAATTTATAGATAGATAGTTATATAGATAGATAGATGTGCAAGTTCACTAGTTTAAGTGTAATTGAATAAGTAAACTGCGGAGTATAGGATTCATGTCTTATCATTGTTTTGTATTCCTTTAGTGTGTGTTTGTTGTTATGTTATGACTCTAAGTTGTTTGTTTTCCTTTATCAATATCGAGATGCCTCCAAGGAGAGGTAGAAGTCATGGGCGTGGATGAGGCTGCCCTAGAAGGGATGATCCTTTAAAGGAGGATTTTGTGAGCAGTGTCAGAGAGGGAGTGGTTCCTTCATATGCACCTCATATGGATGCTGTTATGGCATAAAGGTTTGATCAGATGCAATAGAACTATGAGAGATTGGAGGCACTTATCACATAGCGATTGCAACAGCCAGTTCCTCCAACACCGGTAGCTCCTGTTCCACTAGTGATTCCTCCACCACCACCTTTTATGCCATAGGTTGAAGAGGTGTCTTTTGAGAAGTTTATGAAACCAAGCCTCTGGAGTATAAGGGAAATGTGGATCCCACTGATTTCCTTGAGATAATAAAGGATAAGGTTCAGCTTTTGAGGATACGAGATAGAAGGGCAATGGAGTTTGTGGGCCACTTGATGTGGAATGATGCCCGAGATTGGTATAGGAGAAGTGTAACTGGATTTCTCTGGGCTAATGTGGATATTAATTTGGAACAGTTTAAGACCATGGTTATGGATGAGTTCCTTCTAGAAAGTGTGAGGGAGGCTAAAGCTGTAGAGTTTGAATGGCTGGTTCAAACTATGAAAATGAGCGTATCGGAGTACGCTAGGAGGTTTAGTTAGCTAAGTAAGTATGCTCTAGCATTGGTTTCCATAGAGGCTACTCGAATTCAATGCTTCATTCCATAGAGGCTACTCGAATTCAATGCTTCATGAAAGGTTTGATTCCTTCATTGTTTCGTGTGCTAGCTGCTCATGAGTTTGACTCATATGGACTGATGGATAAGGCCAAAATGATTGAGAATCGGGAAATGAAACTGAAAGCAGAAAGAGAGCAAAAGAAGAAGGCTAGAGTTGAGGGTTCCTATAGGCCTATCAGGGATAGCAGTGGAGTGAGGAGCATCGATATTTTGAGGCAGTCTACTCCTCAGAGTGGGTTCAGAGGAGAACTAGAAAGATCACAATACAGACCCAATCCTTCTAGATTTACTTCACAGATGAGCAGGGGCACAACTAGTTCTGCACCTTTGGGGGGAAATTTTCAGTGTCCTATTTGTGGGAAGAGGCATTTAGGACCATATCATGTCAAGATGGGGGCTTGTTTTCACTGTGGACAGCTTGAACATTTTGTCAAAGATTGCCCACAGACAGTGACTACTGTGAGACCACCAGTTTCGCAGTCTACGGTTCAAATAGAGAGAGTGGGGAGCAATAGTGCTCAAGCTGAGGTAGGCCAAGGTTATAGCAGAGGTACATAAGTGATCTGCAATTCAAGCTCTAGGTCAAACTTCTTTGGGTAGAGGAAGAGGGAGAGTTTTTGCACTCAATCAGCAGGAGGTCCAAGCCTCTAATGCAACTATCACAGGTATTCTTTCTATCCAAGCTCATAATGCAAGAGTATTATTTCATATCATCTTTCTATCCAAGCTCATAATGCAAGTTTGATTCAGGAGCATCTCATTCTTTCATATCATCTCACTTTGCTAATAAGTTATGCATGTTGTGTGAGTTGCTTGATGATGTGATGGTTGTGTCTACTCCCTTAGAAGAGGAGATTGAGATTCGAAATTCCTATCATGCATGTGTTATTTGTATTGATGGAAAGAGTTTGGAGGTAGACTTGATTGAATTGCTAGTGTTAGAGTTCGATATTATCTTGAGCATGGATTGGTTGTCCAAGTATTTTGTAACCATAGATTACAATCGGAAGAATATAGTCTTCAAACCACCTAAGGGTGAAGAGTTTGAGTTTCAAGGAGAAAGGAGTAAAGTACCTTACAATGTGATATCCGCTATTGGGGTGAGGAAAGGGTTGTCAAGGTTACTTAGCATATGTTCGTGATATTCAGAAGGAAGTGAAGGGATTGGAGCAGATTCCAATTGTGAGTGAGTATCCAGATGATTTTTATAAAGAATTGTCAGGTTTGCCACTAGAGAGGGAGATTGAATTCAATATTGAGTTATTGCCTGGAACGAATCTGATCTCCATACCTCTATATCGTATGACACCAATATAATTGAGAGAGTTGAAGGTGCAACTACAGGATTTGCTTGACAAAGGGGTTCATCGAACCTAGTAGTTCACTATGGGGTGCACCAGTGTTATTTGTCAATAAGAAGGATGGTTCAATGCGGTTGTGCATTGATTACCGATAGCTTAATAAGGTGACTGTTTGAAATAAGTATCTGTTGCCTAAAATTGATAATTTGTTTGATCAGTTACAAAGGGTAAGTTATTTTTCTAAGATCGACTTGAGATCGGGTTATCACGGTTGAGAATTCAGAAGGAAGATGTGTCTAAGATAGCGTTTCGGATGAGATATGGCCACTACGAGTTCTTACTATTGCCGTTTGGCTTAACAAATACACCGACTGTATTTATGGATCTTATAAATAGGGTGTTCAAGCTATTTTCGGACAAGTTCGTCATTGTGTTCATTGACGACATCCGTAGATTGAATTTTATTATATTGAGATTTGATTGAGCCTATTGGTAATCCTTGTTCCATATTGATGATGGTACCTCGCCTTTTGATTGGTAAGGAATAAGTGATGTTGTATTGATGGATATCTATATATTGAAGTAAATATATGGTTATAGACTATTATTAATGATTGTTGATCCATGTTTGGGTTTTATAGATTTATGATGGCTTTAAAAGCCTATCATTGCCCTAAAACTATCACACTTTTAGTTTTGGGGTGTGACAGTTACCAATAAGAGGAATTTTTCAGAATATGAGTCTACTTCAATCAATTAAAATGGTAGGCTTTGTGAGGAAATACCTGAATTTTATCTCCCTTGATGTAACTTTTAGAAGTCTAAAGGAAAATTGTCCCTCACATGGAAGATGGTAGTTTTTGTATTTTTTGGGCTTTCTATTGTTCTTTCTAATTTCTTCTTGTATTTATCTATAAGTCTAATCTATTGGGAACAAAGTTGGCTTAATCAATTAGGAAAAAATTAACAAAGCAGGTCCATTGTGCAAAAATTGGCTAAGTGTTTCACCTCTTTGTACGTGGAAGTGTCTGGGCTTAGTTGCATTACAAGGAACTTTACTAACATACCATTCACCTTCAGAAACCGCTAATGAAATCCATCAAAATCAACACCTATGATTTTTCTTGAATAGGCAAAGGTTGTATATACATTACATGTTTGTAAAATCCTATCATTGCCCTAAAAACGTCAAACTTTTGGTTTTGGGGTGTGACAGTTACCAATAGGAGGAGTTTTTCAGAATGTGAGTCTAACTTCAGTCAATTAAAATGGTAGGCTTTGTGAGGGAATACCTGAATTTCATCTCCCTTGATGTAACTTTCAAAAGTCTAAAGGAAAATTGTCCCTGGCATGGAAGATGGTAGTTTCTGTATTTTATGGGCTTTTTATTGTTCTTTCTGATTTCTTCTTGTATTTATCTATAAGTCTAACCTATTAGGAACAAAGTTGGCTTAATCAATTAGGGAAAAATTAACAAAGCTGGTCCATTGCGCAAAAATTGGTTAAGTGTTTCACCTCTTTGTATGTGGAAGTGCCCGGGCTTAGTTGCGCCCGGGCTTAGTTGCATTACAAGGAACTCTACTAACATATCATTCACCTTCAGAAACCGCTAATGAAATCCATCAAAATCGACACCTATGATTTTTCTGGAATAGGCAAAGGTTGTATATACATTACATGGTTGTAAAAGTCTATCATTGCCCTAAAATCGTCACACTTTTGGTTTTGGGGTGTGACAGTTAACAATAGGAGGAGTTTTTCAGAATGTAAGTCTAACTTCAGTCAATTAAAATGGTAGGCTTTGTGAGGGAATACCTGAATTTCATCTCCCTTGATGTAACTTTCAGAAGTCTAAAGGAAAATTGTCCTTGGCATGGAAGATGGTAGCTTCTATATTTTATGGGCTTTCTATTGTTCTTTCTAATTTCTTCTTGTATTTATCTATAAGTCTAATCTGTTGGGAACAAAGTTGGCTTAATTAATTAGGGAAAAATTGACAAAGATGGTCCATTGTGCAAAAATTGGTTAAGTGTTTCACCTCTTTGTATGTGGAAGGCCCAAGCTTAGTTGCATTATAAGGAACTTTACTATCATATCATTCACCTTCAGAAACCGCTAATGAAATCCATCAAAATCGACACCTATGATTTTTCTAGAATAGGCAAAGGTTGTATATACATTACATGGTTGTAAAAGCCTATCATTGCCCTAAAACTGTCACACTTTTGGTTTTGGGGTGTGACAGTTACCAATAGGAGGAGTTTTTCAGAATGTGAGTCTAACTTCAGTCAATTAAAATGGTAGGCTTTGTGATGGAATACCTGAATTTCATCTTCCTTTATGTAACTTTCAGAAATCTATGGTAGTTTTTGTATTTTATGGGCTTTCTATTATTCTTTCTGATTTCTTCTTGTATTTATCTATAAGTCTAATATGTTGGGAACAAAGTTGGCTTAATCAATTAGGAAAAAATTGACAAAGCTGGTCCATTATGCAAAAATTGGCTAAGTGTTACAAGGAACTTTACTAACATATCATTCACCTTCAGAAACCGCTAATAAATTCCATCAAAATAGACACCTGTGATTTTTCTGGAATAGGCAAAGGTTGTATATACATTACATGGTTGTAAAATATTATCCATATTTACGACATATTGTATATGTTAGTTATATGAAAAGTATTCCATCATATTGAACGTATAGTCTTTAAATATTTTGTCTTTAAATATTTTGTAAGAAGATCTATCCTTAAAAGTTAAGAATACGAGTAACAAATTGCTTTGGTATAAATACTTTAAAATGTTCATGGTCATAGAATTATTAATTGTAGGTTATTATTTCTAGAAGGCCGTCACCTCTATTTTCTTATAATCAGTATGAGATGCATATAATTTTGGAGGTAGTGAGTTTCGTACTATATGACCTGTGATATCTAAAAATATATTAAAATTTATTAGATGAGTAGTTGAACTGTGACATTAGATAATGAATACATGTTTCATTATATGAAAAGTATTCCATCATACCTTAAATATTTTTTATGAAGAATACGAGTAACAAATTGCTTTGGTATAAATACTTTAAAATATATGGGTCATAGAATTATTGATTGTAGGTTATTATTTCTAAGTCTGTCACCCCTTTATTTTCTTATAATCAGTATGAGATACATATGATTATGGAGGTAGTGAGTTTCATACTATGTGACCTGTGATATCTACAAACATATTAATATTTATTAGATGAGTAGTTGAACTGTGACATTAGATAATTAATACATTGAGTTTTACTATTACTTAATAATTCATCATTTAGATTATAATTATGCATATAATCCTTTGGACTTATTACTGCTTACATTCCGATATAATCCACTCAAGCTCTAACTAGTTATGTATGGAGATAGGTGATTATCAAGATAGAATTCATTAACTTGGGTAAATAAGAAAGTGATCCTATGTTATATGGTTGTTCTTGATAGACAAATCTTTGGCCATAGAATACGAGTGACAAATTGAACATATAGTATAGTCCTTAAATATTTTGTAAGAAGATATATCCTTAAAAGTTAAGAATACGAGTGACAAATTGCTTTGGCATAAATACTTTGGTAAACAAGAAAGTGGTCCTATATTATATGGTTTTAAGTAATCAACTGTAACGTTATGACTCCAAAGTTACTAATTACTTTTAAATATTACCTGAATTTAATACTAATTCCTTTCCGAGGCCTGACCATATAACTTGACTAGGTTAATATTGATTTATAAATAATAAACTTTTCAAACGATGCAAGGTTAAAAATATTCAAACCAATAAAAAAACTTTTGACATGTGGGTGTTTGATAAAATTTTTTAATGCAATTATTAACTTTTTTATTTCCAACCGCTATATTAAATCCATTTGGTTAATTTTTTTTAATGATGTTCGGTAGTCAAAAAATAATACTTAAATAAATATTAATATTATCCTTAATCGTCATTAAAAATATTAATAATTTTATCAAACTCTTAACAATAATAAACTATTAGCTATTAGCAATAAACTGATAGTTAACAACTAATTTCTAACATCTGTTATGAATAATTAAATCAAATGAGACCTTGATTTGATGTAAGCAAAACTTATATGAAATTCAAAATAATCATAATCCGAATGTCTCAACTCTAGTATGATCCGAGTTAAATATATTTAAATTAATCTAAAATGTGATACATTTGACATAAAATAAATTAATAAAAATATTTATCCTTAATAGTTATTAAAAATATTAATAGGAATAACTAATAATAATTTTACCAAACTCTTAACAATTTGCTGATAGCTAACAACTATCAGCAACAACTAACTTCTAACGGCTGTTATGAATAATTAAATCAAATAAGGCCTTAATTTGATGTAAGCAAAATTTATATGAAATTCAAAATAATCATAATCCGAATGTACTCTAGTATGATCCGAGTTAAATATGCTTAATTCAATCTAAAATGTGATACATTTGACATAAAATAAATTAATAAAAATATCAAATTTATATTTAAAAATTAATAAAAAATATAAAATTAAAATTTTTGTAAATAGCAATTATATTAATAGTCATTAAATATATTAACAATAATAACTAATAATAATTTATTAAACATTTGACAATAATAATAGCTAACAACAACTAACAATACTAATAATTAAACTAAATTAGTTATTAATAATTAGTTACTATATCAATAACAACTAACTGATAACAACTGTTACGAATAATTAAACCAAATAATCATAATGTTTCAACCCTTTGTCTCAACTCTAGTATGATCTGTATGATCTGAGTTAAATATGCTTAATTCAATCTAAAATGTGATGCATTTGACACAAAATAAATTAATAAAAATATCAAACTTATTTTTAAAAAATTAATAAAAATATAAAATTGAAATTTTTGTAAATACTAGTTGTATTAATAGTCATTAAATATATTAACAATAATAACTAATAATAATTTATTAAACATTTAACAATAATAATAGCTAACAACTACTAGCAATGCTAATAATTAAACTAAATTAGTTATTAATAATTAGTTACTATATCAATAACAACTAACCGATAACAGATGTTATGAATAATTAATCAATAATAACTAATAATAATTTATTAAATATTTTTATAAATAACAGTTGTATTAATAGTCATTAAATATATTAATAATAATAACTAATAATAATTTATTAAACATTTGACAATAATAATAGCTAACAACTACTAGCAATGCTAATAATTAAACTAAATTAGTTACTATATCAATAACAACTACCCGATAATAGCTTTTATAAATAATAATAATTAATAATAATTTATTAAATATTTTTGTAAATAGCAGTTGTTTTAATAATCATTAAATATATTAACAATAATAATTTATTAAACATTTGACAATAATAATAGCTAACAACTAGCAATGCTAATAATTAAACTAAATTAGTTATTAATAATTAGTTACTATATCAACAACAACTAACCGATAACATAACAATTGTTACGAATAATTAAACCAAATGATTGATGTAAGTAAAACTTATATAAAATTCAAAATAATCATAATCCAAATGTCTCAACTCTAGTATGATCCAAGTTAAATATGTTGGACTCAAAATAAATTAATAAAAATATTAATTAGCAATTGTATTAATAGTCATTAAATATATTAACAACAATAACTAATAGACAATAATAATAGCTAACAACTGCTAGCAATGCTAATAATTAAACCAAATTAGTTATTATATCAATAACAACCAAATGAGATGATTTGATGTAAGCAAAACTTATATAAAATTCAAAATAATCATAACCCAAATGTCTCAACTCTAGTATGATTCGAGTTAAATATATTTGATTCAAACTAAATTAATAAAAATATCAAATTTACTTTACCCTTGATATTTAGCTCTAAAAACACATTGATCTTTGATGTTTTTCCCCCAACATTATTGAAACTTGCAATATCTACGTTAGCTTCCATCTCTGGGCTCCACATGAACTAAAAAATAATTAAATGTATAAAAAATAAAATAAAATAATAATTAAATAAAAATTAATTATTTTATTTATTAATATAAATTACAATATCTGCTAACATTATTGAAACTTGCAATATCTGCATTAGCTTCCATCCCTGCCTCACATGGACTAAAAAGTAATTCAAATTACTTTTTAGTTCCTAAAATTTTATTTAATTAAAAAAATAATTTTTTAAATTAAAAAAATAAAAAATAAAATAAAATAATAATTAAATAAAAATTAATTATTTTATTTATTAATGTAAATTACTTTTTATTTAATTAATATAAAATTAATTAATTTTCTTATTTTTTGTATAATTATTTTTTGCATATTTAATAAATTAAATAATTTTTTAAATTAAATATACAAAAAATAAAATAAAAAAAAATTAATTATTTTATTTATTAATATAAATTAATTTTCTTATTTTTTTGTATAATTATTTTTTGCATGTAAATAAAATAATTTTATATTATTTTAATCAAATATACAAAAAAAAAAATAAGAAAAGTAATTAAATAATTAAATAAAAATAATTATTTTTATTAAATAAAGTAATTTTATTTATTTTTAAATATTTTAATTTTAATTAAATAAAAAAATAAAAAATAAGAGAAAAAAGAAAATGACAGTATTTTAGGGATGAAAGTATTTAAAGGAAGAAGCGCAATTAATACTTATATTAACTTATATTTTCTTTGATTAAATTTTAATAAAATTACTAAAAGTGTCTCGTGTGTGTGTGTGTATATATATATATATATAAAGAATAAGAAAAAAAATATATGTTATTAATTATTTTAATTTTTAATTAAATATATATAAATAATTTTTAAATATATATAAATAAGAAAATAAATTAAATAATTAAAAAAGTAATTTTATTTATATTTTAGAAAAATAAATAGTTACAGTAAATAGTAATTTTAGTTCATGTGGAGTTTAGGGACGGAAATTAACGGAAAAATGAAGTGAAATTACATGTTTTAATAACATTGGAATTAAAATTATATCTCGAAAAATATTAAAAATAAATATCATGATCAAAATTGTGTTTTATCCCAAAAATTAATGAAAAATATAACAGGACTTAATCCAACTTATAACTTGCAATATTATTTGAATTTGGTCTAAAATTCTTTTTGAGGGTTAGCATGATGCATAACTTGAATAGAATATATATCAATCTAAACTAAAAATATTAATTTATAAATAATTAAAAATATCTCAGAACGATATCTCAAATCGATGCAAGGTTAAAAAATTTCAAACCAATAACTTTATTTAATATGTAAATTTGGTCTCAACGCAATATGATTTACTTCACACAATCTAAATGTGATATATTTGATATGAAATAAATTAATAAAAATATCAAAATTACTTTTAAAAATTAATGAAAAGGTACTACCTGACTTAATCCATCTTGTAACCTTGCTAAATTATCTGAATTTAATTTGAAATCTTTTTTGAAGGTCTTTCCATTATATAACATGATTCGCCTGCAACTGAAATGATAATCCAAATTCACTTAAAAAAAAAACCAAAGCCAAAGTTACAAGTCCCCTGTAAACATGAAATAATTTGAAACAACGTGACTCCATCCAATTATTTTGAAGACTAGGCTAACAGTAAAATATTTTGTTTTTCTTCTTCGAACACATTATAAGTCCCCTATAAATCTTAGCGTTTCCTACAATGGTAAAGGGAAAAAAAACTGGACATGAGTGTAAATGCAGTTACAATTTATGTTGATGCATTTTTATAAGTGATAAAATCATAATATATAGAAAAAAAGTGCATTTTTAATATTATTTTTGGATTTATTTTTTAAGATTATTTCACAAGATAATTAAGAGGTTTCTTCTTCATCTTATAAAGGATCAGTCCAATTCTTTAATATTTTTTAAAAATATTATAAGATTATTCTAATATATAATAAAGAACACAATATAGAGTAATGATATAATAGGAAAAGTATAAGCCTACTCACAATTAGGTCACCTATTGCCAAAAATAAAATAAAAGCTGATGCAATTTAAACCACACTAATAAAAGCTGATGGAAATTTTGAGGAAGTAATTAATTTTTAATGATTCAAATTTTTAAATTATATTAAGAGTGAGGTTTTTTTTTTTTTCCACATGGTTTTTATTTTTGAAATTTGAAAAATCTTTTTAAGAAAATTAATAAAATATACAAAAATAAACAAAAGTTAAATTATTATTACATAAAATAAGAAAAAATAATATTTTTTTTTTGCTAAAATAAAACAATTTATTTATTTTGCTAAAATTGATAATTCCTACAAAGATTTAGTTAAAAAAAATATTAGGAACACAATCAGTGCAATCTGGGGAAGTCCTCGTAAAAAGTACTCCAACAAACCTTGATATTGGACAACATTATCTTGAACTTATCAAGTCACAGAGAGCTGCCGTTCTCTTCTAGACTATCAACTTTCTAACCCAAGAGCTATTCTCTCACTTGTTCTAGACAAGGGCAGAAATTACCAAAAAATATTTGTCAGAGGTATTGTTCTTACCAGCCTTCTCCATTGCCTCAATCGAATTCTTTTTCATAAGAACCCTGTTTATGTCAATCTTGATATCAGCGAGTGAAAACCTCTTGAAGTTCATTTGGCTCCTAACTATATATCTTAGCATCAAATAGAGAGCCTGTCAAGAAACAAAAAATTGATAAAACTAGCAAGAACTCAATAAAATTACCAAACATTGAAATACATACAAAAGAGCATTACATCCCAGAAGAAGTTTACAAAAATCACAACCTAAGCCCTATAAAAATGAGGAGTCAAATTCTAAGCACAGATTATACTGTAACACACATTTTTTTTCCTCTTCTGGGAGACATGTAATTCAAGCACGTGGTTGATTAGGAAAACATCAGCCTTAACAAATTCATCCCATATCCAGGTGGGCCTCCTACCTTTACCACCACTCAATCCAACAGGTAAAGCCCCCATAGAGTATTACTTGCATATACCATTTCATAGAATTTCATGAAGGAAATACAAGTGCAAGAAGCTGATTCTAAATTCAATGGAGAATAATAAAAGCACAGATATTGCTACCCATAACCAAACAACAAAGAAAACATGAAACAATATCCAGAGCATGGCCACCACCATAAAGAGAATACTCACATAAAATGATTTTTATATCAAGAGGCATCCTTTCATCCTCATTTCAAGAGAATCACAAGCAAAATCTATTTTTTTCTGGCCTGTCAAGAAGAGGAGAATATCTCCTTTAGGTTCTGTAAAGTGGACTTTTATTACTGTTTATACCATCAATATCACGATCTTCTGCAAATGAGTTTCCCACTTCTGAGAATTGACTTTGGATTGAAGATGATCTTGAAGGTGGCAAGATGACATAATCTTCTTAAACAAATGAGGAAAACAAATTCTCTAAGTGTACAATTGAATCATGAAAATTAAATAAATATGATAACACTGAATGTCTAATTGGTTAACCATTTTGAGCATCAAGAAAACCTAGCATTACAAACCAATTTAAAATGGTTCTTTGTAGCACTGTCACAGCAAGGAAAACACTATTCATAACAAACACTCAGGATCAGGGAAAGATCACTTACAGAACTTTCTTCATCCTTTAACCGTGATTACAAGAGTGTTTTTCCGAAAACCTCCAACTGCGAACACTTTGACAGTTTTGTTTTCAATTTACTCCAAAACTGTCCTTCTCACTTAGAATTTTCATCTTCAAAATCTAACATCACCTAATTTACATTGCCAATATGAAATCCAATCAAATTTTCAATATATTAAAATCGCTAAACCAATCTCATCCAGCAATAGCGATAAAATTTACTTCAAATTAAATTTTTAAAATTTTTAAAAAAAAAAGAAAGAAAAGAAAACCCTCACAATCCAATTTCAACTGTAAATGCCATAACAGACATGCAATCCAATTTCCAATTTCTTCATTAACATGTAATTAGAATGAATATAATATAAGCATTTGCAATTAAAGTCTCTCTGGAGCTTCTTTACAGTGTCGGGTAGAGAAGCATTCTCCTTCAACAAGTTCTCCTGCAACGCAGAAACCGCAATTCATTGTCAGAACTTTTCGTGGTCAACACTAGCAAGTTTATCAAGCGGTATCGGAAAGGGACTCGATCTGAGACTGAGGCTCGGCGATGAGGTGGTCATTCTCGGGGAGTTCAGATCGTAGAACCAACCAACATCAACGAACACCCGAGTCTGCAAGATTGAAGCTTTGCAATTTGTACGTTCATTCTACAAAGAGAACAGAGAGAGAAGGGGAATGGAAACAGAAACATGGGTTCAACGATTGTTTGATATTGAATATAAAATCATTTTGGCTTTCCTTTGTGCTTAAAGTGAAATTCTCTCTTTTTTATTCTCTAATTTTCACTTCAAATTTCAAATCCCACCGGCCCATTTTCAACCCTAACAAAGAATTCAACCAAATTTCTCTCTCCCTTATTCAAATTTATTATGCCAACAGTCACTTTTCATCTCCTACTTCAAAATTTTCAAATCCCTAACGGTAACATCTTTCCTCTCTAACAATCTAGCTTTCTCACTCCTTATTTCAAAATTTCAAATCCCGATGGTTACTTCTCATTTCTACCAATCCAACTCTCTCGGTTCTTGCCTCTCAAAATTGACAGTCTGACATTTCGAAAACCAAACACTCTGTAAGTAGGCCATAAGGCACCGCAACTTGCTCAGTCGAGACAACTTTTCTAGCGAAGGCACTGAGCCTGATCCTGGACTTGTCTATTACCCAACAAGGCCCAGCTGGTTGATTTGTGGGTGATTTGTTAACTTGTTTGGTTATAGAAATTCTTTGGGTATTCTGGGTTCCGGCCATACCAGAAGGAGGTTATCGAGAAAATGTTCAGAGAAGGGACTATCTGGTTGTCATGGCCACTGGCAGTGGCAAGTTTTTGTGGTAAAACCCATTTTCCCCCTTTTTTTTTAAAAGAAATGTTTTATTGGGTTTCCCTAAAAATTATTTTTTTTTTCTCTGTTACTGTTAACAGGTTCCTCCATTGCGTGTGGGGAAGACTGGAATTTCCATAAGCCCTCTTATATACTTCATATTTGAAGCAAAGATCAAGTATTTTAAACTTTTTTTTTTTTTGCTTATAATTTATTGTTTGCTACTTATTGGCATCACATCATTCTTTGTTAATATTTTACTTTCATCCTTTCCTAGTATGTTTTTTTCTGCTACTTGTTTCTATGATTTGGGCTTTCAAATGCAATGTAAATTAATCTTTTGAATTCCTTTTTGCAATGTCAATGCATATAGATTTGCATTTCGTAAGTTCGTTTTCTTTATTAAAAGTTTCAAAGAGGCAAGCATGTTTATTCATGCCATTAGGATTTTCAATATGAAATTTACATTGCCTACTACTGGAGGGAAGGTGACGACGGTAATGGAAATGATATAAATGACAAAAGAACTGCTAAAACTAACATTGAAGGAATCATTCAGGTTTGTATTACTTAAGTTGTATATACACACGTATGTACATTCTTGATCTCTTTACTAATTTGTTCAGTTGTTTCCTTGGCTCAATTTTGTATTCTCTAAGTCCATAAGCAAAGCTAGTGTATTCAGTTTTGTCATGGTTAACAATTAAAATGGGTTATCGTCTATTTATTTATTAATATCAACTAAATAATATAAAATTCTATACCTTTTGAATCGATAGAAATTCCAGTTCGTATATCTTTTAATGTTTTGCTTTTCCGTTCAAATAAGCTGTTTTTTTAATAAGGTTTTAAAAAATTAGACTTATCAATATAATTATGAGAAGGAAATAAAGTGTTTGACAAAATATTGGGCAAAGAGCAAAATTTTCACTGAAAAATGATTAACTTGAACTATTCTCTGAAGAAGACCTCTCCAATCCAATAAAAGAGTCCTTTTGTCTTGGAGTAGAACCTAGTTTAAGAAATATCATGTGCTTGTTCGCAATGGAAAACCCATTGCAGAATCACTTTTTATTCTTTATTAGTACGTTGATGAGACTTGGAAAAATAGCCCTCTCTTGCCTGAAGACCATTATGACAAAGATCAGGCTCACTTTTGGACTAAATTTGTACATGAAGAAGTAAAATAAAGAGTTTCCTTCCCTGTTTTTCACTTATTTATTTTGATCAATTATCGAAGCTGGTATCTCATTGGTATTGACAATTTACACAGCACTACATTGGTTCTACAGCTTATTGAAGCTGAAGGGGAAGACCATTGCAGCTTATGGGGAGTATTTATATAAAGCAAAGGACTAATCTACTCTATACCAAGGCTTAAAACTTGGCAATAACAAGCCACATAAATTAATGTGGTGCCAATGTAGGTTATACAATTCAAAGGAGCTATGTAAATGCAATACACTAGCTTTGTGAATTTTTCCAAGTTTAGGTTGGTATGATATTGAAAATATTACAATTTATTTGTTTCAAATTTCTAATAAGCTGATAGTGATCAATTCAAAGGAGCTATGCAAATGCAATACACTAGCTTTGTGAATTTCTCCAAGTTTAGGTTGTTATGATATTGAAAATATTACAATTTATTTGTTTCAAAATTCTAATAAGCTGATAGTGATCTATTAGATCAAGCAGTTGCTTCTTTTTCTTTATCTGAGCTGATTTCTTTTATCAACTCATCAATCACATCTTAAATGTTGTAAAGAGCTCAGAAGATTCTTGTTTGTTGCATTTGAATTCATTAAAATTTTCTTGGAATTGGGTTGCCAATCCATTGAAATTTGATTTTCAACAAGCAATGAATTTGATCATTGAATAAGAGGATTGAAAAATTTATCCCAACACAACCAATATGTTTTTTTTGACATGAGATAAGATTATTTTTATTTCACTTTTTCTTGAAATGGTATGTTTTGAGTAGCTAAGTGAAGTTATGTGCTGTTTGAATTTCTAATCATGCAAGGCAACTTTTTGTAAGGACCCATTCCTTTATAATTGAGTTCATTGAAAGGTCTTCAAGAATTAAGATATTTCAAAAAATAACTTGTCAGGTGAAATTCCTAAAATTATAGGTGATTTTAGATACTTGCAAATTTTTTAATCTATCTTACAACAATTTTGAGGGTGTGAATAGGATGAGTTTCTAGAATGTTAATCTAACTTCAGTCATTAGAAATGGTAGGCTTTGTGGGGAATATTTGAATTTCATCTCCCTAGGTGTAACTTTTAAAAGTCTGAAGGGAAATTGTCCCTTTCGTGCTTTCTGGTTTGTTCCTGTATTTATTTAGAAAGAAAAAAAACACATGCAAACTTGGCTGAAAATTTGTATTCTCTTATCACTATCTTTCAAAATCAACTGTTTGTCTCTCATCAGATAATTTAATTGGCATTCTCTTATCCCTATCTTTCAAAACTAATTGTTTGTCTCTCCTCAAATAATTTAATTAGCATAAATAGCTTTGGATCAGTATATAAAGGGATTCTTAAGACAATTGAATGATTATAGCTGTCAAGATGTTTACTCTAGAATTTTATGGTCGAGTGTGAAATTCAAAAAATAACTTGTCAGGTGAAATTCCTAAAATTATAGGTGATTTGAGATACTTGCAAATTTTTTAATTTATCTTACAACAATTTTGAGGGTGTGAATAGGATGAGTTTCTAGAATGTGAGTCTAACTTCAGTCATTGGAAATGACTGAATTTCATCTCCCTAGGTGTAACTTTCAAAAGTCTGAAGGGAAATTGTCCCTTGTATGGAAGATGGTAATTTCTATAGTTTTTGGGCTTTTTATGTATGCCTTTGTGCTTTCTAGTTTGTTCCTGTATTTATTTAGAAAGAAAAAAACACGTGCAAACTTGGCTGAAAATTTGCATTCTCTTATCACTATTTGTCAAAATCAACTGTTTGTCTCTCCTCAAATAATTGAATTCGCATAAATAGCTTTGGATCAGTATATAAAAGGATTCTTAAGACAATTGAATGATTCTAGCTGTCAAGATGTTTACATATGTCATGGAGCTTCAAAGAGTTCTATGGCCAAGTGTGAGGTGTTACGGGAATAACAGACACTAGTTTATGAGTTCACAACTAATAACAGCTTAGAGGGATGGTTACGTCAGAACCAAACAAAAGACGAGATACAAGAGTCACAAAAGAGCTTGAATTTGCTTCAGATAATTTAATTGGCATAAATAGCTTTGGATCAGTATATAAAGGGATTCTTAAGACAATTAAATGATTGTAGCTGTCAAGATGTTTACTCTAATATGTCATGGAGCTTCAAAGAGTTTTATGGCCGAGTGTGAGACGTTACAGGAATAACAGACACTAGTTTATGAGTTCACGACTAATAACAGCTTAGAGGGGTGGTTACGTCAGAACCAAACAAAAGACGAGATAAAAGAGACACAAAAGAGCTTGAATATGCTTAAGAGATTAAATGCTTTAGAGTTTGAATTTGCATTGATGTTGCACTGGATTATCTTCTCAATAAATGTGAATGGCTGATAGTTCATTGTGATATGAATTAGAGCAATGGCCTCCTGGACAATGATATGATAGGTCACTAGGTGATTTTGGATTGGTCGTAATCCTTGCAAAATCAACTCAAGACTCATATGATAGCCAAACGAGTTCCACTGGAGTAAAGTTATGTTGCTCAAGGGTAAATATGCCTTGGTCATTTCCTTCAAATTTCTCATTTTACCATTTTTGTGCTTGCTTTATCATGTTTGATTGTGCAATTGCAGAATATAGGATGGGAAGTGAAGTGTCAACAAATAGTGATGTGGACAATTATAACACCTCTTATTGGATATTTTACAGGAAAGAAGCTCAGCAATGACATGTTTAAAGAGGGTTTAAACCTTGACAACTTTGTTAGGGTGTCTTTGCTTGAAAGAATGACAATGATTTTGAATGGCATTCTGCTTTTTGAAATACTTTAAGGGGAAAATCTGCACAAGTGGCTACAGAGTTCAAGATTGCTTAATTTCAATTCAATTAGACTTGCCTGTTTAGCAGAATTTCCCACAAGAACGAAGAAATTCCAGCAAGTGTTGTAGCAAAGCTGCAATTTGTTGCAATCAATAAGAAACAAATTGCTTGAATCTACTGCTTATGGAGATAAAGGAAAAAAAAAAAAGTATCGCATAATAATTAGTGAGTGATACCACATTTTGGTAATTCATCAATTTGTGCCTATTAAGATATTTTACCTTTTTTTTTTTAGTTCTTTAAAAAGTTACACAACCTTTTAAAAGTTTTCACCAAATTGGTGAAAACTCCAATTATGGGTAAATGGGTTTTCAAATTCTTATCCTAGGATTGTATTTACTTCATCATTTTTCCTTGTTACTACAACTAGATGGTTATTGTTCTTTTGTTATGTTAGCAAAACTAGATTTTTCTTTTTTTCATTTTCCCCTAGATTTTTTTCATTTTTCTTTAAAATAATTTTTCTTGTCTATTTTTGTTTCTTTCTTCTTGGTTGGTTAAATTTTGAGAAGAGAAATTGTTATTGTCACTATAGTGCTTTTCTTTTTAAGGTTGAGGACCTAACAAAAGCTTGTTGGAGAAGAAAATAAATATCAATCGGCTTAAAAAGTGAGCCCAAAGAAAGGAAGAAGGCAAGTTCGCCAGCAGATGCTCAAGAAGCTAGGCCCAACATGCAGCTAGCCCAAGAGAAAGAAGAAAGACATGCTTGTTGCTAATGCAAGTTGATATACATATTAGGAAAAGCCCAAAAGCAAGGAAGCCCAACACTCCAAATATGGTGAAGGAAGCTCAAGCAACTCATTTGGCTTTGCCAACCTATATAAAGTTCCTAGTGTCCTGTAAAGATGAAAGCCCAGTGAACAATCCACTAAGAAAAAGGATAGCAAAGAGACTAGGAGTGGCAATAAAGATGGACCATGGAACAATATGAAGAAAATGGATCATCTGAGCACAAAAAAAGAGTCAAGACCAATTTAAGCTTGTGGCAAATGACAACCGGACAGAAAAAGGAAAAAAGGCTTAGCCTAATTGCACTTGAGGGGAGTATTGGAAGATATCGGCTAAATTACACCCATTATCCATGAACTTACCTTTTAATTTATCGTTTTTCCTAAATTTCAATTTGTTGCACAAAAATTTTTCGACTTCGATTTGATTGCAACCGTTGTCCTTTTTAACATTTTTTGTCAATGTAATTGATGGAATGCTAACGTGGCCTTCATTTAATATTTTTAAATCTTATTTCACTCCTCTCAATGCTCCACGTGAGCAAACTCCATTAACTAATTCCACACGCCTAACTTTTTATTTCTCTCTTTCACTCACTTCTCTAACTGCTATACTTAACCATATCCATAAGCAGGAAAATCCATCCTTTTTTCTTTCCCATATGTCCAGTATGAATTACTTCAGCCACTTTGTGATAAAAGAGTAAAGATGTATCCAAAGAGAGAACAAAAAAAGGAAATAAAGAGAGCAAAGACTATCACTGTAGTGCTTTTATTTTTAAGGTTGAGGACCTAATAAAAAGCTTGTTGGGGAAGAAAATAAATATCACTTGGCTTAAAAAGTGAGCCCAAAGAAAGGAAGAAGGCAAGTTCTACAGCAGGTGCTCAAGAAGCCAGGCCCAACATGCAGTTAGCCCAAGAGAAAGAAGAAAGACATACTTGTTGCTAATGCAAGTTGCTATACATATGAGGAAAAGCCCAAAAGCAAGAACGCCCAACACTCCAAATATGGTGAAGGAAGCTCAAGCAATAGATGAAGTCCATGGGTCCAATAAAATTACAAGTGATATCATAGCTCATTTGGCTTTACCAACCTATAAAGTTCCTTGTGTCCTGTGAAGATGAAAGAAAATGGATCATCTGAGCACAAAAAAAGAGTCAAGACCAGTTAAGCTTGTGGCAAGTGACAACTGGACTGAAAAAGGAAAAAAGGCTTAGCCTAATTGCACTTGAGGGGAGTATTGGAAGATATCGACTAAATTATACCCATTATCCCTGAACTTATATTTTAATTCATCGTTTTCCCTAAATTTCAATTTGTTGTAGAAAAATCCTCTGACTTCGATTTGATCGCAACTGTTGTCATTTTTAACATTTTTCGTCAATGTAATTGACGGAATGCTGACGTGGCTTTTATTTAATATTTTTAAACCTTATTTCACTCCTCTCAGTGTTCCACGTGAGCAAGCTCCATTAACTAATTCCACACGCCTAACTTTTTATTTCTCTTTTTCACTATCTTCTCTAATTGCTATGCCCCTATCCATAAGTAGGAAAATCCATCCTTTTTTCTTTCCCATATGTCCAGTATGAATTACTTCAGCTATTTTGTGATAAAAGAGCAAAGACTTATCCAAAGAAAGAACCCTCAAATTGCTGGTATCTAATGATTAAAATAAAAAAAATGGACACAATAATGTAAAAACCCACACGGGATGAAGATAGTGAAAGACTTTGTTTATTTATTTATTGTTTTGTTAGTTTGAAAATCGAATCAGAGAAAGGGAAGTGATTGTACTTGTATGTATGTTTTGAGGGTTTCATTTTTTGAGATAATTTGGAGATTTATATATTTTCGGTGTTGCAGAGATTATGGCTTTGATATTTTTTATTGTTGTAGTTTTTTACGACATTGTTGGTGCTATTGCTAGATGTTGTGTTTGTAGTTAGAAATTTATTGGGTTTGATAATAGATGAAGATGAATTTTTTATTGGAGTTTGTGAAAATTGGGAAGGGTTCAAAGAATCAACGGTGGTCATCTTTGTTGTTATTTTTCAAAATTGCAACTTGTTTCTATAGTGGCTTTTAAGTAACTTTCATTTCCAAAAACGATGTTTATTTATGTGGATTTTCCATTGATGAGTTAATGGGTTTTGGCAAGATATTAAATAAGAGGTAGAATTTGTTGGATTTTTGGGTTTAGGAAACGGACCCTCAAATTGTTTACAGATTTGTTTCTACAGATTTTCCATTGATGGGTTAATGAGTTTTGGCAAAATATTAGAATAAGAGGTAAAATTTATTGGGTTTTTAGGTTTAGGAAAGGGACTCTCAAATTGTTCAGATTTGGTGTTGCGGACCCTCAAATTGCTGGTATTCGATGGTTAAAATAAAAAAAATGGACACAATAATGTAAAAACCCACATAAGATTGTAATATCCTACAAAACCATAACACATATGCATGAAATTTTTCTCAGTATGTAGTCCATTAGTCTTGAATTGATAAGAAATAATTTTAGAAACACAGTTAGAAAACAAATTTGAAATTTTTCCTGAAAATGGCGGTGTAGGGACACAATCGAGAAATTAGCAGTCTAGTCAACAAAAGAATTTTGAAGTTGGCTTGGGGATAAAATATAACCATAATTTATATGTAATTTTGGTAAAAAGAAAGAAGTGAAAATCATTCAGGAACACTGAAAAGTAAAGAATGATATTTTGGTAAATAAAGGGTAATTCAAGGTAAATTGTGGAAATGGGTCGGTCAGAGTTACAGAATGATTCCAGAACTATTTTTATAATTAAGAATAAATTAAAATAAGCATGTTTCCTTTTTTTACACTGATATCAAAATCTTAACAGAACTTTTAGAATAAATTTCAGAAGATTTAAGGACCAAAGTGTTAAAGGTTGAAACTTGGAGGTTTTAGTTGTAATTTTACAATTCTTTTTGTCTTATATGAGCATCAAATTTACGGGTTGTCTTCTTCAAATTTGCTCATTTCCTATTCATTCTTCCTCCACCATTTCTATTTTCCATTCTTCCATCTTCTTTTTTTCATATCTTTCTCATTTCTTAACCAAATTCAACAAAATTTGATAGCAAAATCAACTACTCACTTAGCTTTATTCATTTCTAGCCTTAGATTATTGATTGGAGCAAAGAATTTGGAGGAAAAATCACCTTGAAGTTTCGGCCATGGTGATGAATTTGGGTAAGTAGTGAATTTGTTTAGTTTGATTATTGGTTTAGTGTTGTTTTAGGTTTAATTGAATGGGTTTAGTGTTTAATTACTTTAATTTATCCAAATTTGATGGAATTTCTCATGTGAAGCTTGAAATTAAAGTTGTAAGATTGAATGTGTTGAATTTGTGTTAGGAATTGCTAATTGATGTTAGAAATGATCAATTGGATATGAATGAACAAATAATTGATGGTTAATTTGATGTGGAATTGTAGATTGAAGAAGTTGAGTTTTCAAAGTAAGCTCAAATTGGGGGTTTTGGTGAAATTGGTGGAATTAGCTATTGTATTGGCTTTTAGAAGGTTTAGGTGAGTTTACATTACATCAAATGCCATATTTGAATCATTAAATTGATGAATTGAACCAATTTGTGAAATCCCTAATGGTGGCCGAACCATGTGCCCTAAAGTTTGCCTATGTGTTTGTTTGATTTCCTTTGGTTTTTCCTTGCCAATTTGACCCTAAATTAATGTTGATTAATCATACTTTTGATGCCCTTATGTTATTGAACAATATACCTTATTATTGGATTGAATAATTTTGCTTCGAACCCTAACCTATTGGCTTGTCAATGTTTGTTGCCTTGTGTTTGATAATTTGCTTAGTTTATTTGTCATTGGCTTATTGGTTTGCATGTCATAGGCCTACCAATTGAATACCATTATCGTTAGCGATAATGGTATGCCAATTGACCTACCAATTTCGGCCACCGAACCCTTGTTGTTTCTTGTCTTTTCTTATTATCATACTTGATTTTTATTAATTGTATATTGCCTTTGATATTATAATTGAGTTTATTGAATATTGACTGATTAATACCGAACCAATTATTATTGATTGATTGATATCCGGATGCCATTGTTGCTTATGGTATCCCTTGCTATTGACCATATTATGGTTTAGTAGAACTTCCGATTCGATAGGGGAGTGGGGAAATAATGTCAACCTTGTGCACATTGTATATTTGTACCCTAGCTAGGAGGGGTTATGGTCCTGGTCATAGGGCTTGATTAGCCTTATGCTCATTTGATACTAGTGACCTATATGATCCAGTGATATTGATTGATATGATACTGGTGACCTATATGGTCCAGTGATATCGATTGTTTGGTGACTGTTTGATTTCTTTTCATTCAGTCCATCTCATTATCTGTCTTTCCGTATGTAACCGAATATATATTTGATATTTCTTGACCCTGACTGTACTTTGATAACCCTATTGTTTATTGTTTATCTTTTAGTTTATTCCATTTCCTTTTTGTGCCTATTATTTATTGGGATGCATGTAAATTCACTGAGTATCATCTATACTCACCTTTTTATTTGTTACCCCTTTCAGGCGAGGAGTAGGTAGCAGGATCCAGTCTTCTGTTCTCTGTGAATTTCCTGCTTCGGATTTCTGATGTATATATTTATTTTGGATTACTATATTATTAATATTTTTGGTGTTCATGATCTAGCTGCTCCATGGGTATATATTGGGTAGTTAGGAGATGAACATTGTTTATATCCAATATTGATGGTCTATATTGATTATATATATGATGCATGATATATAATATATACTTGTGATAGCCAATTGCATTATGATGACAGAATAATAGACAGGTTAACAGAATAAATAACAGAATTGCTTAATGGATGGTAATTGACTAATAAATAAATAATATATTGAGGTTGATAGATCGCGTGATGGTACTGGGTTCTACGGGTGCCGGTCGCCATTGGCATCTCCCGTGCCCTAGGACCGTCACGGCTCGGGAAACCGGGTCGTGATAGGGAGTTACTCTAGAGCTCCTTAGTTAGTCATTTGAGGATGATAATATTTTGATGTATGAATTGTTACCTTTTGGGTACTCTTATTACTTAGTGATGTGAGATGCATCTTTTGATCAGTAAGAAACAAGAAAAAATTATGAAATGTTAATGGTAAAGATATGAATGATGCTTAAGTGGATTATAGAAATGATTATTGTATGATATCTATATTCGATATGAATGTGTAATATTAATGAGATCCAGGATATGTGAGTTCTACGGGTTTATGGTGGCCTTAAACCTACCCTTGCCCTAGGACCGTCGCACCACTGGAGTTAGGGTGTGACATTCCCTATCTTAAAAATCTATTTATATGAATTATAATCTTAAAAATAGTATGTTTGAAGGATATAAAGTTAGGGTTTGGAAGTTGTGAAACCCTAAGTTTAGGGTTTGAAGAAGAGCACATCTAATATGAGTTTAGAGAAAGCTGAAACATAATTTTTCCCCTTAATTTTTATGACCTTAAGGAACGATTTTGGCAAAGTGTAAAACATAAAACTTGTAGCTTTATGTCTTATCTATAAGTCTGTAAGCCATTTTTATAAAATTTGAAGTGAGTAAGGAGATATTAGGCTAAAAGTGAAACTGACTCGAATGGATAGATCAATAAAAAATGTTACTGTGTTTTATTGATTTGAGGACCTTAAAGTTTAAATTAGAAAAAGTATTAAACATAAAAAAAATGTTTATTTATGTATTATCTAAATTCTTATGAAACGTTTTTACCAGTAGATACATAAGTTTGGATTTTCAATCATATTAGTGAGGTCTACCTAGGATAACATGGCTTATTTTAGATGACCATCATAGATCGTATGGTACTTGGATTAATCTAAATTTTGGATATATTTGAACCTAAGATGTCTAGTTTAAGTAGGAAAAATAATTAAAGTAATTGGACATTTGTATCTCAAGATAACAGTAAATGAATTAAGGTTGTCAGTAGTGAATATTAAAGGAAAACCTTAGATATAAAACCCTAGAATTTGGGAAAAAATATAAATTGAGTTAATTATTAGAAATTGTACTAGAATTAAATATTAATATGATGTTTAATTGATTGTAGTACAAAAGGAAAATGGAAAAGATGATGAAAATCATAAAGATTGGCTTATATACTTACTTGGAGCATTGAAATTCAAGTTGTAAATTTTGATGGATTTTGGCTAATCTAGCAAATAAGATGAGTTAAATATATGTTATTATGCATAATTATAACCATATTATGAAAATCATTTCCTTGCCTTTAATATGTTGGCCGAGCCACATCTTTGAAAATTTCTTTGAATTTTCTTGATTTCAAGCCTAAATTTGCTTGTTAAATTTTAATTTGATATTTGATTGGTTGTTGCCATTGTGATTATTGCAATATGAGTTTGATTTGTAAACTTTGGCATTGTTGATCTTGCCCCAAAAACTAACTAAATTGGTCCCAAAGTTGTACACATCAAGTATTTGATGAAATGCCTCTTTGAACTTTTCCATGGGCCTACCTAGTCAATGCCACCATCGCCGGCGACATTGGCTTGCCAATTTTCCCAGCGCAACTGACTTTAGTTGACCACTTTTGTACCTAGCCCATACTTGACTTTCTTGCCATTTGTTGTATTAATTATTGAACCTATGATTTGTTTATTAAAATATAATGACACTGATTGATTAATAATTAACTTATGAGTCTATTGACTTATTCATTATACCTTATTATTTCTATTGTTTATTTTTTTATTGTAAATGTTTCCTATTGTCTATCTTAAGTTAATATGACATTTGCATTGGCCTTTCTTGCATCTATATGAGTTCTTTCTCCATATTTTATATGTTAGTATAGCAGAGCTATTATTCCGATTGGATAGTGAGGGGAAAACCATCGGCATTATGCACAATGACTATTTTAATCCTTGTTAGGAAGGGGTAATGTCATAACCATAAAGCTTGATCCACATTATACTTCATTAATGAGATTGATATGTGACATGTATACGAGATCCTTTATATTTGTTATACTGACATGCTATGAGTTCTATTGATTCATTTATCATACTTGATCTTTTCAATGTAATTTATTATTTAACCTTAAATATTTTACTAACAATTATCCTTTATTTATCTATAAGTTGGGCATTTAGTGTGCATTTATTTTAATTTTCCACTTAACCTTCATTGTGCAATCATTGAGTTATTTGTTCCTTTATTGTATTTATATATCATTAACCTATATCCTTTTCCATTTCCCTTGATTTGAATACTTGATATGTTAACTATGAACCACTCAGTTGTTGTACCTATTTATTGCTACTGACCTAGCCTATGTGTATAATAATAAATATTTGACTCACTGAATATTTTATACTCTTTCCTTTATTGGTTAAATATTTTCAAGTTAGGAGTAGAGACCTCTAAGGTTTTCTTCTTCAGTGGAACCAACTTGTCTTTTATAATGTAATTATCAGTGTTTATATTTCTTTTGTAAACTCTAGAAGCTCCATGGTTGTATTATTAAATAAGTTAGTTATGTACAAAAGTGATGTAAAGATAATGCTTAGACTGTTATCTAAAATGTATGAAATATGTTAGATATGAGCTTGCTTATGGATGATGATAGATAAATGAGTGATATTGACTATATAATTATTATAATAGATGAAGAATATGAACCGTAACAGGGTTTTACAGGTGTTAGTAGCCTTAGATTGTTCTTACATCCTATAACCATTATGTTCCAAAATTGAGACGTGACAATAAGATGGATAATAATGCTCATTCCCTTCCAAAAAGATAGTCATATTTTATTTTACGTCTAAATTATGAAATTTAATTATTTTCATCTTATTACATTTATTTTGCCATTTTCTTCCTAAAATACCCTTGTCTAAACTACTCATATTTAGGCATGACCACAGTTCGGTTGGAACCAGAACTGAACTGGTCAAAATCGAAATCGAAATCAATCAAAATCAAAACTGTATTACACCATGGTTGTTCAAATTGGATCAGACCGATCAGTCAAACCGAAAAACTAGGAACCGAATCAAGGATAGGTTCATTTTGGTTAAAAAAATTAGTGAATAGACCGGTTAACCAGTCGAATCGGATTGGTTTTTTGATTCGAGCGTATCAACTTTTTTTTTTTAATTTTTGATTAAAACGACGTCGTTTTTGTCAAGAAAAAAAGGCGTCATTTTGAGTTAAAAGAAATTAAGAGAATTTCAGTAATTTCATTTCAATTTTACCCAACGCCAAAATCATAACCCTATTGCATGCTACCCTATTGCGTGAGTAGATGTTTGAACAAGTAAATATTCATAATTTACTATATATATAACTTTTGACTTAATATGGTTGTATTGACATCATAAAAAAATATGATATTATATAAATTTTTGATTTAACTATAATTGCATTATATTATTTTCATCATATATATAATAAATGTCAAATTATATATACATATATATGTATATCGATTTTTTTTATTTAATTGGCTGACTCTCTGATCCTCTGCCTTCACTGGTTCTTTAATCGGTCTGGTTTTAAAAATATTGTATTAAACCGAAATCAAACCGTGACTATAAGGTTCAGTTTTAATTCTAATAATTTTTAAACCGAAACTGGAACTGGTAATTTTGGTTCGGTTACAAATCGGAAAAATTAAAATTTTTCAAATAATTTTAATAATTTTTTCATATATAATTTTAATAATTTTTTCATATACTATTCTTTTTAAGAAATTAGAAATAATGTTATAAAATTAATTTAATTTAAACTTAATTAAAATTAATTGATATTGTAAATAAATCATATACTTAATATATAGCTATCATAATTATTAATTAATTTATAAATTAATTCTATATTGATTTTCCTATAAATAAGTCCATATGTTTAAAATTAAACATTCAAATATATTATATCATCAACTCTTGTTTATTTATTTTTATTTTTATTAAAATATAAACTTATTTAAAATGTATGTTAAACTAGATGCTCATTAAATTCGGTTTAATAATTTTATAACATTTTTTCCCTCAAAATTTTAACTTATACTCAATTATCTCTTAAACTCTTAATTTCAATATTTCAATTAGCATCCCAATTCTCAATTAATTTATATTTATTATCTCATTAATTATTTTAATTCTTATTCTTAATTATTTTATAATGGCAAGTTGAAATACAAAAACGAACAACAGTAAGAATTTAATTAGTGAATTCACTAATTTCCATCATTTTTATAAAAATTAAAAATTTGATATTGATGTTAATGACCAAGTTCAAACTCTTTCTTTCTCAAAGTTAATTTATACATTTTTTTTTTAATAAATCTAAGGCCGAACCGTATTGAAATCGTATCAACCCTAAACTTAAACTAAAATCTGAATTAAAACAGAAATCGTCTTGGAACCGATAGTTTCTAAATCGGATCGAAATAGTCTCTTAAAATTTCAATTTCGATTCACTTAATTTTAAAACTAAAATCGAAACCAACGGTTGCGAAACCGTGGTCATGCCTACTCATATCATACACTTCCTAATATTTTTTTTTTTATTTTTCAATATTTACAGTAATTAAAATATTCTTAATTTTAGTCTGAATTTATAATTTCAACATAAAAAAAAAGTAAAAATATAATTATATATGTGATAATATTGATGTAAATTAATAAAAGATATATTTAATAATTATTTATTAAATTAACATTTAAAAAAAGTAAAATAAATTATAATTTGAGATAGATAAAAAAAGAATTGGATTTTTTTTTTTAAAACGGCGAGTATTATTTATTTTTATTTTTTATGAATTGGATTTGAATGAGATTTTGTCAATGTGAAAACACAACACATGAAAGTCCTAAATTGCAATGAATGACTGACAATCTCCAAAATAAACTCTTGAAAGTCAAAAGTTGATTTTATTTTTTGGTGGGATAGATTTGGATCTAAAGAAAAAGATAAATGCGTTGCCTAAGCTATGCCTGTAATGGGGGTAGAAGGATAAGGTCTTCGATTAATAAAAATCATATAAAGACAGATTAATGTCACCACATATCTAGAAATTCAAATGCCAATATTATATATAAATCCACCACTACAAGCATATCTATAAATTTCATTTCTTTAGGAAGAGAGATATCAATACAGAGGAGAATGGCAAGTGGATGTCCAGCTGGTAAGGCCAAATTTTTTTTTCCTGCTTCTATGAAGTTTATTTTTAATTTTCATTTTGTTCATGACATGAAATTAATTTACAATAAAATTTTCAGGTAAGAACTCGTGGCCGGAGCTTCTTGGGGCAAACGGAGAAGCTGCAGCAACTACCATAGAGAAAGAGAACAAAAAGGTGGATGCAATTGTGTTGAAGGAAGGAACTCCAGTTACTAAAGACTTCAGATGCAGCAGGGTTTGGGTTTGGGTCAATGACTATGGAGTTGTGACTCGAGTTCCTAAGATTGGCTAATCAATTAATAGATGATTTTATTTCATCTCAAATAAATTAAGTTAAATTATGCTATAACTTATACTGTTTGTTAACTGGCTTTAAATCATTATGAAATAATGTTCCCTCGTTGTTAATGAGGGCTTATGCTGTGCCGATGATTGTAGATGCAATTAAACTAAAGAATGATTTTCATCTATCCTTTTTTTTTTACATGAAATACGAGATTTCATTATTCACGGTGAAGATTATATATATATATATATATATAGGAAAAGAAACAAAACAACACTACGTTAAAAATATTCTAAAGTATGTTACCCTACAGACAGGAATGAATCTAAAATTTAATGAAAGAAAGAGCAAAAAAATTATTCACAAGGAGATTTTTTTATCTTTGTTCTGTTTCGGAATGAGTAGAGCTAGTGTCACTAATTACCATTCTAAAGATTAACATTACTGTCAAAAGGAATATGATTTTAAATAAGAAAAAAGACAAGGTTAACAAATAATATATAAAAATATATAATACATATAAGTAAGCATGGAATAAA